>JASDQU010736121.1:170627-205199 GCA_032191745.1 Picea mariana | reverse complement strand
GCATTTAATGTGCCATATTAGCAGATGCGCGGCTTTTCATGTAGACAGTCGCGCATCGTGCGCTTAAAGCGCGCACAACACGTTCTTATCCCGCGCATACGCGCGCATCTTATGATGTGAAGTGTCTTTCCATTTTTGTATAGTATTTGACCCTTCTGGAATGCTGTGACTAGTGCCATGAATGACTTCATTGTTGTTTTGATGATGTAGAGTTCTTGTCGCTATGTGCAGATGATGTGGAGTTCTTGTCGCCATGTGCAGACGAAATTTCAGTGCTAACATGTCCAAAAACCCCTAGTTGGGATTTTTTGGTACCTCGTTTGGCCAAAAATTTAAGTAGATAGGCTTCCTGGAAGTCCCCCCTTCAAGATTGCTATCTCTGCATCTATAAAACGCACCTCCCTTGGATCAACCTAGCCCACACGCATTTTAAAGCGTAAAAACTTGGCACTGGGTGAAACTACACAACCGGTCCAAACTGTCAAACGGTTACGCGTCGACCTTAACTACCAAGGCCCGTGGGCACATGGTCACCACATGACCGTGCGCTATTACAAAACAGGGCTTAAGTTTAAAACCGTTGACATAACCGTAAGGTTTAAACCTACACGCATACACGTTGGTCACATGTCATATCAAACCGCACACATTCAAATGGTTATAACATGTTACGGTGGGTCTAACCGTCGTAACACCGGACGTATGCAATACAATATATAACCACGGGTCAGGGCTTAGCCCCGGCCCGGTTCACGCCCCAACACACATTTATACAATGTTAAATATATTACAATGCATTTATATATTAAGTAACATGTGTGGGCACACCATTTGGGTGACCTTTCCCAAAGCTTTACCTTGCCCCAGAGGTCACGGCGTCGACTCCTGCCAAGTGCACAGATTTTAACCAATAAATAGGTGATACATGGCGGCCATTGATTGGGCCACGTGTCACCATCCCATTCACTACCAACAAAACATGTCACATGCCAACTGTCCAATAAATTCCTACCATGTGTTGTTCGACCTACCATGTGTCGTACGACCTGCCACATCATCGTCCATACAGACTGTACGGACTGTACAGTCAGCATCCCTTTTTTTTTCCTGTTTGCCATTTTGAACAGAATGCGATATCTCTCGCTCCCGATGTCCATTTGAACCCAAACGAGTTGTGTTGGGTTCATAACGACGAGGTCTATGCTCTCATTTGATTTGAAGCGATTCTGAGCACTTTGAATTTTTGAGCAAAATTTGATCCCTTGATCACACCTCCCCATTGGAAAGCTTTTGGACCTCCAAAAGACTATTTTCAGTCTATTTGAATATGAGGGTATAGTTCCCTCACTCTTCCAACCTCAATCCACTTGGATTTTCTTGGATTTGTACCTTTAAGACCAACTCGAAGATACTCCACATTTCCTCATTTTGATGTTCACATTCTCCTGTCAAGGATGGTGTCTTCATGTAGTTATGTAAGATATTCTGGGGAAAAATCATCTATAGAAGGAATCTTAATATGCTCTCCTTGATCATCAATCAACGGAGGCTCATACAATTTCAAATTCTCAACATTAACAACTGCATACATTTGCATATAAGGAGGCAAATCTAAACAAAAGGCATTGTTACCAATCTTGTTGATAACCTTGAAAGGACCATATCGAATCAGTTTCAATTTTTTACCTTCTCCTTTAAGCCTCTCCTTACTGATGTAAAGCCAAACTTCATCTACAACTTGGAAACTGTGATCAACATGATGCTTTTCATGTCTCATCTTGTACTTGGCTTGACTCTTTTCCAACTGTTCTTGCACCATTTGATGTATCGATTGAATTTGTTCAATGAACTTTTTTCCGTATCAATGTCATATTAACCATCGATAGGAATATCCTTCCCAAAGATAAAATCTAAAGGAGATTTGGGCAAATAGCCAAAACATGCTTCAAATGGCGATGTTTGAGTTGAAGAGTGCTTAGCTCGATTGTAAGCATGTTGAATGTAGTGTAAATGCTCATCCCAAAGTTTAGTATGCTTGCTGCAATAAGCACGAAGAAGATGCGCCACTGTTTGATTTACCATTTCTGTCTGACCATCTGTTTGCGAATGAAAAGCTGTGCTTTTTTTTAGTTTGGTGTCCATGAGTGCCCATAAACTCAACCAAAAACTTCCAACAAATCGAGAATCTCGATCAGAAATAATGGATTTAGGCAATCCAAAATGCACCCAAACATTTTGAAAGAATATTTGTGTCATCTGTTCAGCTGTAATTTGCTTCGTACAAGGCATCAAAATACACATTTTGCTAAATCGATCAACCACAACATAAAGATAATCATGATTTCGTTTAGACATAGGTAGACCTCCTACAAAATCCATGGAAATACTTTCCCAAGGACAAGAAGGAACCAGAAGTGGAGTATACAAACCCAATTTTTGATTGCTAGGTTTACTTGTGGCACATAATGAACATCCTCGAACATATCTTGAAACACTTCCATTCATTTTACGCTAGTAGCAGTACCTTTGCAAATTAGCCACTGTCTTGCCTACACCAAAACGACCAGCAATAAGAGAAGAATGCGCTTCTCTTATAATGTTGATTCTTTCCCCATGTGGAATACATAACTTGCCAAGATGATACAAAATATTATCATGCACATGGTAATCCAATTCCTCAACATGGTTAGAATGACACAAAGTTTCATATACTTCTTTAAAATCAGTATCCAAAGCATATTGCTCAACATAACTTTCATGCATGATAGGACTATGCTTAAGAATAATTGAAGCACTAATAATAGGGCTTGAAATCATATCAACAACTTTGTTATAAATTCCCTTCTTATACCTGATGACTAAGTGGAACTGTTGAAGAAAACCCATCCATCTGAAGTGCCTAGCTTGTTGAAGCTTTGTTTGCGATTGTAATTATTGCAGTGGTTGATGATCGGTGTGAACAATGGTTTCTTTCCCCAACAAATAATGTTTCCATTTTTTCACTCTTTGTACCAATGCATACAATTCCTTATCATAATTAGGATAGTTAATCATGGAACCATTAAAAGTCTCAGAATGAAAACAAATGGGCTTACCATTCTGTAGAAAAACTGCTCCCATTGCATAATTTCTTGCATCTGTTTGAATTTCAAAAGGTTGTCTTAAATTTGGAAGTGAAAGAACTGGCATTGAATTGATCTTCTCTTTCAAAGTATCAAAAGCCTTTTGTTGCTTGCCTCCCCATTGAAAAACTTGCTTGACACTTGTCACTGCATGTAATGGAGCTGCAATGGAAGAAAAGTTAGCAATAAACTTCCTCCAATATTGGGCTGCTCCCAAAAAACTTCTTACCTCTGTCACATTGCTGGGCTTGGGCCATTCCAATATGACTTTGACCTTGGAGGGATCAATTTTTAATTCACCTCCACCAACAATATGACCTAAGTAAATAAGTGAAGTCTTTCCAAATTCACATTTGGACATTTTTAAAAACAACTTTTCCTTTCTCAAAACATCCAAAACTTGTTTCACATGTTTAACATGCTCTTCACGAGATTTGCTAAAGATCAAAATATCATCCAAGTAGACAATAACACAATCATCAAGAAAAGGCCTTAAGAAATCATTCATAACTCTCATGAAAGTAGCAGGTGCATTGCAAAGTCCAAAAGGCATTACCATCCATTCAAACAAACCTTGCTTAGTTTTGAAAGCTGTCTTCCATGTGTCTCCCTCGGCAATCCTAATCTGATGATATCCGCTTCTCAAATCTAACTTAGTAAATATTTAGCATCTTTCAATTGATCAAGCAAATCATTGATTCCAGGAAGAGGATAATGATTCTTTACTGTAATTTTGTTCAAAGCCCTGAAATAAACACACATACACCATCTACCATCTTTCTTTGGCACTAACACAATTGGAGATCCACATGGCTATGAGCTTGGTACAATAACCCCTTTGTCGAGCAACTCTTGGATTTGTTTTTTAATTTCATCATTTTCCATGACTGACATTCTGTACATACCAATGTTTGGAAGAGCACAATCTTGCTGCAATTGAATTTCATGTTGGATACCCCTTTTTGGAGGTAATCCCTTTGGTTCTTTAAACATTTCATCATATTTATTAACAACCTCATATAGATCAGATTTCAATTTTTTATCAAAACCTTGAAATGCTTCATTTTCAATATCATTTTTGGGTTTAATCATCAAAAGAACAAAATTCTTGCTAGCATTGACTAATCTCTTCATTTGTCCCGCATTTACAAGTGATAAATTCATCTTCTTTGTATGGGCTGTAACAATGTACTCAACTCCATTCTTAAACAAATGATACTTATTCTCATGACGATGAAAACTAGCTTTCCTATTGTATAAATATGGGCTTCCCAACACAATACCACAGATATCCAAAGGAATAACATCAAGCTCTACCTCATCAATGAAATGTACAGTGATAGCAAGCCTAAGTTTACACCTTCTTGTTACTTGTAACTTAGCATTATCACATATCCAACCAAGAGGGTATGGCTTAGGATGTGGAATTGTTTCCAACTTTAATTTCTTAACAGTTTCTTCAGATATAAGGTTTGCTTGAGATCCAGTATCAAATAGAGTATCTATTTTAGTATGTTTTAAAACAACCCTTATGTGAAAAAGTTCAATTCTCTCTTTTTCTTGTCAAGTTACATTGAGATTATTGTTACTTGAAGAACTAGTACTTTCAATAGAACCATTACCTTGATAACCCGTGGCTGTGATCTTTGTTTCATCACCCGAATCATAACCTAAATCATGTTGTATGGTTGCAGCAGTCTTTGACTTCCCTTTGTTGCCAAACTTTTTGGGTCTTCTTTCAGGGTGAAGTTTCCAACAATGGTCTTCATCATGGCCATCTTTTGAACAATGTTTGCATGTGAATTTTTCTCCCTCTTTCTTAACAACAACATTCTTTTTTCCATTTCCCTTGAACTTCCTTTTTCCTTTGTCTCCATGGCTGAAAGGCTTCTTGTTACCCTCATGATTTTCGTTCCTTCCTCTTGCTTCCAAATGAGTAGCATGAACACAAACTTCATCTAGATTTGAAGGATTAAACATGAGTATAGTATGTCTCAAATAACTATGTAAAGCTCCAATGTATTTGAGTAAAGTTTCTTGAGAAGACAAATATA
Source organism: Picea mariana (assembly GCA_032191745.1). Taxonomy (NCBI): domain Eukaryota; kingdom Viridiplantae; phylum Streptophyta; class Pinopsida; order Pinales; family Pinaceae; genus Picea; species Picea mariana. The sequence goes on along the minus strand of JASDQU010736121.1, from coordinate 200,023 downwards.
CTCCCAAAACCAAAGCTCTTCTCCTAAATTCTTGAGTAAAGCTTTGCACATTCCATCCTTTAGCTTGTCTAAAGTTTTGCCAATCCATAGCAGTCTTTTGCATATATTCCAATGGGTAAAATTGTCTTTTAATTGCAACAATAAAATCATTCCAAGAGGTTAAAATTTTACCATGTTTCTTCATGTCCTCCCGAGTCTTGGATTCCCACTAAATGAGTGCTGCACTATCCAATCTTAAAGAAGCAAGTTGAATCTTAGTTTCATCATCTTGAATTTTTTGTATCCTACAATACACCTCAATCTAACGAATCCAATTATCTAATTTCTCAGCATTAACTTCTCCATTGTATATTGGCAATTCGAATTTAATATCAAGCTTTAATGAAGGAATTTGTGAAGGAGTTTTACCATGTCCCTTTGGAGAATTCGTAAGAGGTCTTGAATTGGTAGAACAAKAAGAAGAAGATGGAGGAGAGGGTGGTGGAGAAGCACCATTCCCTCCATTTCCATTTGGATTTTTATCACCACTGTCTCCATTATGCTTTGAAGGGTTGGAGCCTTCACCTTGCAACCTTATATTCCTTTCCATCAAGATCTTCATCATCTCTCTCATTTCCATGATAGCCTTTCTAAGATCTTCATCTTTTGTAGGAACATGTTCATGACTCTCTTCATGAGCCATACTTGGTGAATGCCTCCTTGAAACTTGTGGTGATGATATATGCTTCCTCCTTGAAGGATGAGAACTTGGCTCTACAATTTGACCTTCTCCTCTTGTGAGTTTCAACCTTGTGAGCATCAGAAAACAAAACACTTGAAAATAATCAAGTATTCAAAAACCTCTGCTCTGATACCAACTTGATCTAAAAATGAAGAAGACTTGTATTCTTGAATATATTTGCAAGTAAAATTTATGTGTTAAAATGCAAATGGATCAAATTTGCAACACAAATTTAATAGGATTTAATCATTCAAGATGCATATAAACAGCAGCATAATCAATGAACAGAAAACACATAACACAACAAATGATAAAGGAGTTCACCCCTCTCTTGGGCTACATCTTCTGGTCCAACTTCCAATGGATCATTTGTATTGTTTTCTCAAAGTGCTCAAAACTATGCTTTACAATGCTCAAAATGCCAAATAGACTGCTCCAATGGCTTCAGAACATCCAAAAACCCCTAGCTGGGATTTTTCGGCACCTCGTTTGCCAAAAAATTGAAGTAGATAGGCTTCCTGGAAGTCCCCCCTTCAAGCTTGTTGTCTCTGCATCTACAAAATGCACCTCCCTTGGCTCAACCTAGCCCACACGCATTTTAAAGCGTAAAAACTTGGCATTGGGTGCAACCGCACAATCGGTCCAAACTGTCAAATGGTTACGCGCTGACCTTAACTACCAAGGCCTGTGGGCACATGGTCACCACATGACCGCGTGCTATTACACAACAGGGCTTAAGTTTAAAACCGTTGACATAACCGTAAGGTTTAAACCTGCGCGCATACACATTGATCACATGTCATATCAAACCGCGCATATTCAAACGATTATAACATGTTACGGTGGGTCTAACCGCCGTAGCACTGGTTGTATGTAATACAATATATAACCACGGGCCGGGGCTTAGCCCCGGCCCAGTTCACGCCCCAACACACATTTATACAATGTTAAATATATTACAACGCATTTATATATTAAGTAACATGTGCGGGTGCGTCGGTTGGGCGGCCTTTCCCAAAGCTTTACCCTGCCCCGAAGGTCATGGGGTCGACTCCTGCCAAGTGCAAAGATTTTAACCAATAAACAGGTGACACATGGCGGCCATTGATTAGGCCACATGTCGCCATCCCATTCACTGCCAAAAAACCATGTCACATGCCAACTATCCAATAACTACCTGCCATGTGTCGTATGGCCTGCCACGTCATCGTCTGTACGGACTGTACAGTCAGCATCCCTTTTTTTTCATGTTTGCCATTTTGAACAGAATGTGATATCTCTCGCTCCCAATGTTCGTTTGAACCCAAATGAGTTGCGTTGGGTTCGTAATGATGAGGCCTACGCTCTCGTTTGATTTGAAGCGATTCCGAGCACTTTGAATGTTTGAGCAAAATTTGATCCCCTAATCAACGAGGAACTCTAGAAGTGAACACATTAGTTTAGTTTCAAACCACTTTGAGGGGTGAATCTCTCAAATGGTACATGAAGACCATTGAGTCATTGCTTTAAGGGAAATATTTCACTCTGGTTCAAGCAAGCCATGGGTTTATTGCAAAATTTTGGTTGCCATGGTCAGAGAAACAAGCCCTTTCTAGGTTGCGGGAAATAAATCAGAGAGATGAGAGTCTTCATGGGAGTACAATGAAATATTTAAATATGTAGTAGGGATGTTGGATAACCCTATTCATGATTATCATCAGAGAGAATGGTTTATTCAGGGGTTATTACCTTTGACCCGCATCCCTTTGACTCATTAGAGAATAAACTCTCTAGGAGAAGCACTAGAGAAAGACATGAAAATTGAGGATATGATACGCTATCCAAGAAGCATGAGGATTATGAGACCACCTGTAGATGTCAATATTTCACAACTGCAAGGTCAAATCTCTACATTAACTAAAAATATCCAAGAGTTGACCCTTCCTAGAGCAAGCCAACCGCAAGTATGGTGTTCTGACTGCTATACAGAAGGTCACACGATGAATGAATGTCCAATAATGAAAGGAGAAGGGCCCTCTGGTGATCCCATGATGCCTAAGACAATAGGGCCATCAAAAGGGGTTGCGCAAGTTGTTGTTGCAGCACCATTTCATGGGTTTGTTCAATATCATGGGCCAGACTAATGATTATTGTGATATCTATAGAAGCCACGAGCACTCTCCAAGGCCTTGCCCCATTCTACAAAAGTATAATTTTTTATACAAAAGTATACAAAATTATAGATTTCATAAATATCTAGACCACTAATAGTGTATTGAGATTAAGCAACAATTAATTACACTTAAAACTACAACTCCATATCCCAACAATTAATTACACTTAAAACTACAACTCCATATCCATCTCTTAGCAAAACAAAAGATGATAAAGCCAAAACATATACTAGATGCATGAGAGAAATATACAACAAATAGATATCAATTCTCACATCTTTCCAAACCACCATGAACAACATGAAAAGTGTACACTAATATCACAACAACACTATAAATCTCTATCAAAATTTGTCCAACAATGGTTTTTCAATTAATAGAAGTCATGTAACAATGTCGAGCAAAAGCCTCCATTACAAAAGTTTACAAAATTACAGATTGCATAAATCTCTAGACCACTAATAGTGAACTGAGATTAACCAACAATTAATTACACTTAAACTACAACTCCGTATCCCAACAATTAATTACACTTAAAACTACAACTCCATATCCCAACAATTAATTACACTTAAAACTACAACTCCATATACATCTATTAGGAAAAAAAAGTTGATAAGGCCATAACATATACTAGATGCACTAGAGAAATATACAACAAATAGATATCAATTCTCACATATTTCCAAACCACCATGAACAACATGAAAAGTGTACACTAATATCAGAACAACACTATAAATCTCTATCAAAATTTTGCCAACAATGGTTTTTCCATTAATAGAAGTCATGTAACAATGTCGAGCAAAAGCCTCTATTACTATGAGTGCAAGGACTTTATTTATGAGAGATGGTTGGTGGCTCTTGGCCTCCCAACTTTCTCTAATCTTTGAAAACCCCTCTTAGAGCCTTCAATTTCTTTTATAGATTTGTCATTTTCTTAATAAAGACTTTAATCAAATTTAATATTATAAAACTTTATTTTTCATAAGCTCCTTCCTTTAAATTTTATTTTTCCTCCTATGACTTTTCAATAGAGTTGGGGATGATATATAAATCTTTACAACTATTTTTTCATAAAAACCAAATTTTTATAATAAAAATAACCGTTTGTCTTCCTCTTAAGCAATGATGAATCCAAATATTTTTCCTTTAGACTTGTTGTATTATATATGTAACTCACTTGCTACATTTTCCCAACTAGGATCTAAATTATGATCTCCTTGTCCATTACTTTGGCATAGTTCATTTCACATCTTCTCATTTTGTTCAATTGCATTATTTCCATGCACGCACATAAAAGGGTTGTCTCTATCTCCATGAACTTGTATCAAAATTCTTGTATCAAAATTGTCTCTCCAAGAACTTGTATCAAAATTCTTTATCTCTTGCCATCAACAGGGAAAAGAGAATATTCATCTTCAATAAGTGTACTATAAAACATTGCCATGAGTATAGCCCTATAGTATAACATCTAAGCCAGCTCTATTAATGCCATGAGACATGAGCCAACAACGTTCCCACAAATATCATTTCCATTCCGAATTTTTTTTACCAGAAGACACAACAACATGTTGGTCTCTTCGAACATCATCACATCAATCATCATCACATCATCATCATCAATCATCATCACATCAATATCTGAAGGATGCGCCATCTTCAATTCGGCTAATTTGAAGGAGCTTATAAAATATTGCATGACCTATAGTTCATTTAAAAGAGATTTTTTTAAAAGTAACCTAATACACATATTTAAAACTTCAAAACGTTAGAATCTAAAGGCAAAGAAGAAGGTTCTTTCATTTGAGAGGAACAACCAATATCATTTACAAATCATGAAGAATCAATATTGAAATAGAATATTCACCTTTTAAAGAATAAAGAATTAATTACCAATGAGCGTAGAAAAAATTCTCTCGCTACATGGCTTCTTAAATATATAATTAATTTGTAATTTGTTTGTTTGACTTTGGATCATTGAGCCATTTTGGGCAAAGCATGGAGGACAAGTAGGTATTTCAAATGAATGATCACATGCCTAGTTTCAATAATCTTCATAGCCTTCACAACTCGTGGGACTCAAACTACCCCATTGGAGAGAATTTTCTTAATTCGTGTTTTCATATACATGAGTGTCAAATTTTGGTTCTGTCAGTTGCATGAGTTTGTAGACCCAAAAAACCTTGAGGAATCCCCTTAAGGAAATGAAAATATTATTTCATCCAACACCCTAGTTTATGCACAAAGGCATTTTTAATCAAAAGTTTGGATCCCATTCAAGATGTCGCTTTGTTAGGATTATATTCCATCTACTCATCTTGGATCTATTTTATACATATTATTAATGTGTTTATTTACATTGTTGTGATTCATAAGCATTTGATTGATTCTAATCGAAGAAAAATGTTTGTTGACATATAGAACTCTTACTAGCCAGCATTTAGCAAAAACTATAGATTATGTGTAAAACTCATTTGTGAATCATTTGACGATGAGGTATGACTTCCCTAACCCTAGATAAGGCTACTTAAAACTTTATAGTAGGTCAAAGGAAGTAAAATCTGTGAGGCACAATAACAAAGACTAAGATGCATATAGTGCAAGCGGCACACATGAAAATCAAAATTTGAAAGCATGCCAATGTGATGATAAATATGTTATAAGTGATCATGAATACATTCAAAAAATAGAAAGGTTAAGCATGCAACAATTCAATGTTATCTAAACCAACAACACACATTGATTAGTTAAATGTAAAATAACAAATCCACAAGAGAGAAAAATCCACTTGACGAGACTTGGAGCTAGTTGAGGCCTCAACCAATGGTGACACATTGGGTGAACTAGACTTATAGCTCACTCACTTCGCCAACATGGATACTTTGGATAATTAAATTTGTGTTCTGTGTTCACAATCTTGGATAAAGATATCAATCTTTAGAATTACTACAAGGCATGTGTTCTTGTTGCAGTTATCAGTGCAACTATCCTACAAAACTACTCAAGATTCGTGATATGGCCTTTTCTTCAATGTAACTTGAAAACAACCAATTAACAATGCCAATAATAAATAAGACTCTAAGTTGGTTTCTCTGTTGTTTGTCACTAGATAGGCGCACATAATTCGACTATGTTTCTCTACTTCAAATATTTATCATACTCTTGAGGTATGAGAAGATGTTTTTTTTGTGTTTGCAATGGTCTATTTATAGGCCAAATATCTTCACTTATACTATGTATTTTGAAGTGCAACCGTAATAGGTTTTCTTTGCATCAACTCAACCCAACCTCTTCATTAACTAATGAACTAGTGCTTTGATTGAATGAGTGAATAAATTCAACAATAGAGGATTCAATGCAAACAATAAATAAACTAGGTTGATGAATGACCAACCTTTTTTCATAATGCAACTACTCTCAAGATGGACATAAGGATGGCATACATGGTTCAATTTCCATTCATCCAATTGTTGAAGGAGTCACTTCCAAGTTCCCCGTGCTTTACACCAAACTCTAGTTCAAACCATTCATTAAAACATATATGGGTTGTCCATTGTCTCAACCATATGTATATGAAATGGAAATGATCTAGAACATGTATAAAATGGCATTGAACAAATACATGTATGAGAGGTCACTCATTAAAAATATGAGAGAGTGTTGTTATTTAATATATGAGATGACAATTAATTGATAATTGTATGAATTGGATTCTTGAGAAATGAGAATAAGACAGACCCCACACCAACCAATTGTATTAGAGGCTAGACATGCCAAATCTCATCAAACCACATATGCCATTTCAATAAAATTTGTATTGCACTTCAAAATTGTATTCACTAGTATTTAGATGAAAAACATGCTAGCCATTTCCACTATCCAACCCACACAACAACGCCCCCAAAAAAATTCCAATGCATAACCTTAGAGGGAGAGAGGTATACGGAGTATGTGCACCCATACAATCTCAAGAGGGATACGCTAGTAATATCTTGATTAAGGGATTTTTCCCTTGTGATCATGGATCATAATCATAGTAGAGCAAGACCAAGTGAAAGAGATAATTGTCTCCCCATAATGACAAACACACAAAAATCGAAGAAAATATCTACTTTTTTTAGGAGAAGGTAGGGATAAAGACGAGAAAAGAAGGTGCACCTTGTTATTCCATTTCATGTCGATCCCTACTCCAAGTCACTGAAGAGCTCTTGATGTTCCGTTGGATTTAACCTACAAGACAGATACAAAACTAGGGTTGCAACGACAATAGTTATATGATTATAAACATGTGCATGTAATATGTCAAATGTGAAGTAAGCATACAAATAAATTTACAATGAAGACAAATTTTGGGGAAAACAAGCTCTTTTATTACCAACAAGTGGAAAAGGTAAGTTACAGCCTTGTCCCACCTGAGGCACCATCTTGAAGCCAACTATTTGGTTTCCTCCGGGAATATTCAAGCATCAAATCAGCCAATAAATACTTTTCTCAATGAATCAGATAGGGATAAGGAGACACCTTATAGTCATATAAAGGAGAAAGAAGCTTTGGAAAAGGAGTTTCCAAATTAAAGGGGATGTTGCTCAGAGAATATATGGAAATAATGCTTGCTATATGCTCGCAACATAACTTTGCAATAATGGACTTGTCCTCTTCTCATCCCTCAATGATTGTTTTATATGATCCCAAAGAGGTTTCAATATTTGGATTTTGTTTTGTATAGGAAAGGGTCACTGGGAAATGAGTCCAACCGAAAAACCCGCCCGAAAACACATGATTTTTTTATTTTTCACCAAAAATGAGGGCATCTGTGGGTTGCAATGAGGAAAGGCATGGATGTTCGTGTGTTTCACTAAGAAAACCCACATATGTTCTCTTAAAGCATGTTTTTTAGATGATTTTGGAGGTGACTTTTAGGGAAAAATCTAGCAAGCATTGGGAAAGGGTTAGGCCATGGCACAAAAGCATGAGTGTGGAATTTTTTTCTATAAAAAATCCAACCTTACTTGGGATCATTCTTTTGTGTACCACCTCAACAACAAGAAATACACAATGTGCAAGTTGGCTTTGGGATGCAAACAATCTCCTTCAATTCAATGTTATTTTTTTATTGTATTGTCCCTTTGCAATCAAATTTAGAAAATCAACTACTAATTTGCAACAAATGTCTAATGAAATCCTTTGATCTCAAATTCTAGAGTAAGATGAATGGTCAATAATGTTCATTACAAAGTTTATATCATTCTTCAATTGCTCACAAGGAATGAAATTTTGAGTAAACTCAACATAACTACAACTAGGAATTCTTCCTTAGCACTATTGACACACTCACAATACCATATTAATTGAAAATAAGACACAAATAAGAGTGACATATAAATAACATATAAGAGAATTCTTACTGTAAATAAAATCTATCACATAATGGAAACATATATTTTACCCTGGAAACCCAAACAAGATAACTAGCTTAGAATGGTTGATCAATTTTCATTTTGACAATCCCTATTTGCAATGTAGTTCATGTTTCTCTGTGCATACTCCTCCCCTTGGCCAAAATATCCTTTGAGAGTGAAAGTACAAGAAACAATGGGGAGAATTTTTCTAATGGGGAGGTCAACAGGCTTGATCTTTCATTTCCCATTCCTCAGTCTTTCTCTCATATTTTCATTTTCTATTTTAGTTAATTCTTGTTTTTCCTCTTTTTGTCTCATTTACTTTTTTAACATTTTCATTGTCCTTTATATTTTATCTAACCTTCATTAATATTCAAATTATACTTGCATGTGTCGAGTCTTAAAACCATATTCTTATTCAATTCCATTTCGGATCACACCTTCCCATTGAGAGGATTTTTTGTCTCCAAAATCTTAGAGGAAACTAATTTGGATCAATGTTCCTTCAGTTTATTTCTCTGGAACATGGCTCTAACTCTAGCTCCTAGATATAGATCTAACTTTGGCTCTGTCTCTAGCTACTATCTTCAGTTCTGAATATGGATCTGGCTCTATTTCTTGGATCACTTTTCCCATCAATATAGAAGTCTGATCATTAACTCTTCACTCTAAGAAATCTCCAGATCTGAATTCTTCAATTGGAATTCATTCTCGTCTTTAGTGTGCAAATATCTTTCATTCTCAGACTTGGAGATGGTATATCTCGATAGTTAATGAAACCCAAGTCAAATTATGGTATATGCTTGTTCAATGTAATCTTGAAAGATATGCCATCATGCAACAATTCTATTAGAGGAAGTGTGGACTGCCCTCTTTTATTAGGATCAATTACTTCCCATCATGGAAACAATTCTTTGTTGTTGCACCTACTTGCACAACATTCCATCTCTTCAACAAATTCAATCGAATGATAATATTTTGTTGGGGATTGGGTGTAATATGATATGAAACATATAAATAGAACTGCAGATAATCGAAGAGGAATAACTTTCAAAGATCATAATTGGTGTCTAAAGACACCATTATAACACTTAAGCTCAACACATTATGATCAGAACATCACAATACATATTGAACACACACAATATGTTCAATATTAGTGTAATGTTCCCAACCACTCGAGCTGGCCACACCACACAAAACTCTCCCTTTTTATAGCTTTGATACCACTTTGTGACATTCCCAGCCACCCATGCTGGGCCACGCCACACAAATATTTGAACTCCGATACTAATTTAAATCATAAAAATACTCCGCAAATGCACAGATTCATACAAAATAACAACAAAAAATATCCATGTAGCATACACAGGAAAAACCATGAAAATGCATAAATCATAATGCAACAGCTGAGTTAACACATAATTAAATTACTGAAATGTTTTGCATATGAATAAAGTTCAGTGGAATAACAATAATAATTTATAAACACCATTATCAAAGATATTCCATAGCATAAGACACATAACTATACACACCGTAAATAAAATAAGCACATGAAATACACTTATCTCATGAAATAAACACCAACTTCATGCAAACCTTCCACACTCCTCCCAACCTTAGACCACACTGCTCATAAACTCTTAGCAGTGGGCCACCCTCGAGCTAGGGCTAAATTCCAACCTGGTAAATGATTTCTAACTAAGATAATAGCTTTTTGAAAGTATACAACTCAGAAATGGGTGCCAACACAAACTAACATCCTACATAACCTCATTCCCTAAATGCCTATCCCAGCCCAAGAAGTGTGCCCCTTCTCTTCTCAACAATCCTTTGGCTGCCCCACTTCCCTTCTTGGGCTTCAACAACAGGCCAGACATGAATTCTGAGAGCCCCTGTAGCTACAGTTTGGTACCTTGGGAAATCAATTCCAAGCAGTTCTCTCACCTGGAGAGAATTCTCACGGGCCTAAAAACCCACTTCTTCAATGTCCTATGGGCATGATAACCCGCTTCTTCATTGTCCTACATGTTAAGGTTTAAGCTATTATTAGGTTTCTTTTTAATTTACTAGATAACCATAGCATAGATAAGATCACTAAGAAATACACAATCACAAGAGACACATCATTTATCCTAGGAAACCCTCATGGGAGAGAAAAACCAACAAAAACTTCCTTAATATAGATAGCCAATACAATGCCAAGAGAATAAACCAAACAATATAGAAATTCCTCTCCCAAGTAGTGTGCCTCTCTCTCTCTCTCTCTCTTCTTCTCCAACTGCAACTCCAAACTTGCACTCTGATGATCAAGTGAGTGACTGAACAAATGAGGTGTTGGCCTCTCTTATTTATACAATCTGGTAAGTGTTGAACTGAGGTGTCTTTTCACTGGCAGGGTCGACTTCTCATTCTGGGTGGTTATAACCAATTTAATATATTTTGGGAGACGACTTCTCATTTAGCATATTACAATTAGGGTTTGACCAATCCGTAAAAGGCGATTTGGTCATTTACAATACCCGACATGATCAATCCACAAAAGGGGATTGATCTAATGAATAATACATCAATAATAAATAGAATAGTCTTTGCAGTTACAATATTTCAACACTCCCCCTTAACAAGAAGGGTATTCTACAAAAACATCAGAGAGAGAGAGGACAACATCTTGGAACATTTATTGGCATATCTATAAATCATTGGAAGTTTTTCTCATCATCAATATCATCATTCACAACAGGGACTTGGAGTAGCATCATCATATTCTTTAGCATGAGGCTAAAGTAATATCATCAACATATTTAGCATGAGGCTAAAGTAATATCATCAATATCTTTAGCATGAGGCTAAAGTAACATCATCATCTTCAACATTAAAGATGAAATAACATCATCATCATCATCTTCAGCAAGAAGCTGGAGTGGCATCATCAACATCATATTCATCAAGAAGAGGAAGTAACATCATCATCATCATGTTCAACAAGAAGCTGAAGTGGCATGATCATATTCATCAAGAAGCTGAAGTGGCATCATCATATTCAACAAGAAGTTGAAGTGGCATCATCATCTTTAGAAAGAAGCTGAAGTGGCATCATCAACATCTGCATCGACATGGATTAGTATAACACTAATACATCATCATCATCAATAAAAAAAACAACACGACACAAAGGTTGGAGCATCATCAACATCAACACTAGGTTGAGAGTCTTCAACATGAGGCTGGCACATCATCACAGCATGAGGCTGGCACATCATCACAATACGAGGCTGGCACATCATCACAGCACAAGGCTAGCACATCATCACAACATGAGACTAGCACATCATCACAACATGAGGCTGGCACGTCATCACAACACGAGGTTGGCATGGCATCAGCACGAGGTTGGCATCATAGCACTAGGATGACACATCAACACAACACGAGGCTAGAATATCATCAACATGAAGCTGACATCACAAAAATTAAGCTGGCACATCTACATAGCAATTACGCTGGCACATCATCATAAAAATTAAGTTGGCACATCATCACAACAATTAAGTTGGCCCATCATAACAACAATTAAGCTAGCACATCATCACAATAATTAAGCTGGCACATCATCACAACATCAACATGAATTTGGAAATCTTCAGCACTAGGATGACATCACAACACTACTCCCCCTTTCGAGGTAGGTCCTTTTGGACTACACCAAGATTTTCTCAAAAGTACTCAAACTTTACACGAGATAGAGGCTTGGTCAACACATCAGAAACATGTTCATCCGTGCTAACACACTAGAGATTTACGGTTCCTCTCTGCACCATATCATAGATGAAGTGATATTGTATCTCTATGTGCTTCGACTCATCATGGAACACATGGTTCTCCATCATCTTTATACAACTTGGTTATCACATAGAATCATGGTGGATTTCATCTCCAGATCAAATGGATCTGTCAACAACATTCGAAGTCATATGGCTTCACAACTGGAAAAACATGCAACAATGTATTATGATTCTACCATGCTAAGAGCAATACTTGATTTCCTCCTACTCTACCATGAAGTCATGGCTGACCTCGGACTGAAAAAACATCCTAAAGTGCTCTTTCTATCATAAACACTTCCAGCTCAATCTGAATCAGTGTAACCACTCAGTCTAAATTCATGATCTCTAGTATAATAGAGACCAAAATCCAACGTACTGTTAAGGTATCTCATCATATGTTTTGCAACAACAATTTGAACACGTCTGGGTTCTATCAAATACTGACTCGAGGAAAAACATATATCTAGCCTGATATTCGTCAGACACATCACTGAACCAATAATCTATTTGTACAGAGTAGCATCACCCAATTCTGACGAGGTATCTACCAGGAGCTCCAACTTCATTTTCATGGGTGTGTACATGGATTTACATTTCAACATGTCAAACCTCTTCATTGTAACTGCATACTTCCCTTAGTTAAGGAAGATCTTCTTTGTGCTCTTCCAAACTTCAAGACGTAAGAGATAATGCATTTAGGTCTTCCATCAAACTTTGTAGTGAGCTTCTTCTGCAATCTATGATGAGATTTTCTTCATCTTGTCAAGAATACATTATCTACATATAGTAGTAACATCATTGGCTCATCTTTTATAACCTTGAGATAAAGGTTAGAATCAACTTTACTCTTGGTAAAGTCCAAGCTTGTCAGGAAACTATCAATTCTTCCATACCAAGATCTAGGAGATTTCTTCAACATGTACAAAGCTTCCTTCAACTAGAAGACATGAGTCTTTCTATCTTCAATCTTCAAATCAAATTTTCTCATTACATTGTACCAATTTGCTACACTTTTTCAATTGCAACTCAAACTGCATAATCATGTGCTAGCTCTATGTGATTTCTACAAAGCACTACCTATCTCATTGTTTGGGAGTATGTCCTCTACTCTCTCTGCAATTGTTCCTTCTAGAATCTGGGACTCTGCACTTGCATCTGCTCTGAAGTTGAGAATGGTTGCTTCATTCTCACTATGACTGCTTAAATATGTGAGTAACTCCTCTTATTCTATCACGACAACAACTTCATCTGAAACTAAGAGTGGCTCAATAAATTGATACTGAAGGTAGCTCTTCTTATTTCATGGAGGTAACTCTTATCTTTCATTGTAGTCATGTCTCCATGACCCAACTAATGTAATGCACCAACTTCCACTCAATTTTAAATATGGTGATTTCTCCCCCTGCATCTCATACTATATATGAATCATGGTTGTTCTGGTTGTCTTCATAAGTACTGGAGTAAGTGTCTCGTCATAGTATTCTCCCTCTTGTTGGGAGAATCCTTTAGACCCACATCAAGCTTTGTACATCTTCAACATGCTTGATTTGTATAGATCAATCTTGGAAGTAAATACTGACTTCTCTTCTAGTCTCACAGAAGAATTCATATCCTAATCTTTCTGACTGGCTTCCTTCTTTGTTACTGAACCAAGAGAATATTCCAAGGATATTTCATATCTCCTAGAAGTTTCTGAAGCTATGATCTAGTCTTCTCACGACATCTATCTCCCAGTCCTGGAAGTTGTCTCTTCATCTGATCCTTTCTAAGATTAGGATTACTCTCGATTTCTTCTAAGTCTACAAGGACTTCATCATCTCTTATAGGGTATACTTGGTGTTGAATACCAAGTCTAAATATGAAATACAGAGTTGAGTTATGCTTCCCATCAAGGTGGCTTCATTAACCATTGAACAATTCTACTGTGAGTTCTTGTTCTAATGTTCGGTCATCTTTGGAGCCTTCCGCTCCTTTCAATCAATCTTCACATGAGATACTCTGAATATCAAAATATATATTTGTCTTCATATTCTTTGGTACATGAGTGTATATGGTCATGTACATCGCCTGCTTCATGTCTCATCTAATATGTTGGCTTCTGCAACCTTCACTATAGCTTTCTCAGGGTTATCACTTCTGACCTGAAACAAGGTCAACAAAACAATACGAAAGAATAATACTCTTTTTGATAATAGTATATAAAGAAATAGCAAGAATAATCATCACAGTAGCTCCTTTAGAGCTATCACTTGTGGCTTGTCTGAAGAAAAGATCAAAAGTAAGAAATACAATACGAAATGAGGTCAACACTCTTATAGTGTTGTGATTAAACATTCCTCCATGGAAACCTGGAACTAACATAAGAAGTTTCTCCTAGAGGAGATGTTAGTTGTATATGGAAAATGATTACATTAAGAATTTATCTCAATATTCTCACATGCTACCAAGTATAATACTTTTCAAGGACTGTTATCTCAACTATGGTGTTTACTTGTAAAGGGGTAGTCAACAACTTGTCATGTGCAACTTTGAATCTTATCAACTTAATTAATCAAACCTGGAACCTGGAGCCTTGTCCTGAAGAATGAGTGTGCTTCTTTTCTTCCAAGTCTCCTTCACTCAAGATGACAAGTGCTTTCCTCAACCTGTCTTCTGTACTAAGACAACATGCTATCTTGACAAAAGGTTGGGTTAGAGGATAAAATCTATGATCTCAACTTTAATCCATCTAATACCTTGACTTTAATTTTGATCAAAGGTTAGTATGCTGGTCATAGCTTCAACATGAAATCTAGATCAAAATAATGTCATAACAAATAGATGTATATCAGAATAATCAAACCTGGGTTTCATTATTCCTCTGAATGTGTTGGATCTTGAGATCCTTCTGGATCTATGGAAAGAGATCCCTTCTTCTACAAATACCCTTTAAAGCTTAACAAATTAATCATATGTGAGTACATACCTCTAGTAGCATTTGCAGGTAGTGGCACCATCTGGTAGCAGCGGTAATAATTACCAACTTTTAAAAAATTCAAGGGTGAATGCAACTGGTACTACAACTGATACTGCAACTAATTCTGAAACCACAACTGCAACTACAACTTAGGGTTTTATGGGGAAACCCTAATTTTTCAAACTTCAAATTTTGAAATTCTGATCTAGTGGATAGATGCGCTGAGCTGAGGCAAGTAAGTTGGTGCAGTTAGATTTCTGAAAATCCAAATTTTACCCCCTCAAACTTGACCAGTGGATTTCTGGACTGGTGCTTCTGGTACTTCTTTTCACTTGCGCTCTGATGATCAAGTGAGTGAGTGAACAAATGAGGCGTTGGCCTCTCTTATTTATACAATCTGGCAGTTGCTGAATTGAGGTGTCTTTTCACTGGTAGGGCCAACTTCTTATTCTGGGTGGTTACAACCACTTTAATATATTTTGGGGGCCGAATTCTCATTTAGCATATTAAATTAGAGTTTGACCAATCTACAAAAGGGGATTTGGTCATTTACAATACCCGACATGATCAATCCACAAAAGGGGATTGATCTAATGAATAATACATCAATAATAAATAGAATACTCTTTGCACTTACAATATTTCAACACTACGGGCTTAACAACCCGCCTATTCATTCTAGCTCCATAACTAACAAAAGTCTTGATACTGGTACAAATATGAGTGTTTGTAGCATGAAGGTACAAATGACAATCCCCTAGAGGTAGTGAGGTGCGAATGATAATGGGAATATTCTCCCCAAAGGAAATAAATTTCCCCAATTATATTTTCATGTTCTCACTTGGCGCTTGTCATGTTGGGAATTAGCTTGGTTCCACCTGGATTCCATCACAATATGATACGTTCCTCAACATAAGGGATTATGATATATTTTAATATCCTTACTTTATACTTTATACATTTTTGAGAATATTAATAAAATATTCCTTTGGTCTTAAGCCCCCTAGCTTATCCCCTTTTTCATAGACTCTTAGCCCCCTGTTATCGCACAATATGTTCTTTCCCAAAGCCCATGGCATGTGGATACAATATTGTCATAACACAGGGCGACCTATCATTGTCACCTTAATAGAAAACCCCTTTCTGTTTAGGAGTATATCAAAGTTACCCTAGGGGAGACGTCCCCAGTGACCTAAAGGGATGATAAGACTAAGGAAAAGGTGAAAAAAAATCCCCCTCTCACTGGTCACTCAATTCAAAAGGTTCTTATGGTATTTAAGGGATGAAGCAATGACAAAATGAGTGTACCTATTGGCACAGGGGCAGACCCAGGGTTCAACGCTACAACAACGCACCAACAAAGCCCTTTCGGCAACACCTGTGAAGCATGCGAAGTCTCACTCGAGGTAGAGGTAGGGGGGTTACAGGACTCAAGTGTTTGTAACCAATATGGGACACATATATGTGATTATAATACTTCTCAAAGTACTTAGAAGATAACATGTATTAGCTTATCAAATTTATTCACATCGCAGAACAAACCCTAAGGATAGATCGATGCAGTAACAATGACAAAATACACATCGCACTTAGCATCATAAGTTGGATCTAGCACATTTAACATAAATAAAGCACTAAGCATTAATAGATATATCTATCATATACAAAAATTAATGCACTAAGCATATTCACAACATAAACATCATAGCACAAAGAAAACCATCAACACATGATATACGTGGTTCACCCCAGTTTGGGGCTACGTCCACCAACTACTTCTTGTTATTTATTAGGCTTCAATCTTTTACATCCATCTGCTCATGTCCACTAAGCCACAGAGCCAAGCTTTGCACTGTATAGGTGATCTATGCACTAAGCACTAGATCCACCTTCCCAAAATCAGGTCAAGGCACATAGCCAACTCCTCCATCAAGCACGAAGCCTTACATACATGTTTTGGTGCACAAAGAAACTTAGAACTACTTGCCTCTTGCACTTAGCCAATTACATCCCCCTAACTACATTACATTCTTTCTTATTTATAATTTTACATTTACAAACAAGCATAATCATGGGTAAACCCATGGGCCAACATCCCATAACTAATTACAAAACCCTAAGAACCCCATGTTGGGTCCACAAATCCCACACAACAAGTGATATCTGCAATCTCAACTCTGTTGGGGTGTTCCATCTTCGATCACTGTGTCAAAGTCCAAAAAGTGTTCAAACCTAACCAAGATTTTCTCGAAACTTGGTCGAGGGACAACAGGCCCCCAACACTCACCTGCGACTCGTCCCAAGTCACTCAGATCTGGGAAATTCTGCTTCGAAGTCCTCGAGCTTAGCTCGAGATGCCTCAACTTGTTTCTTCACCTGAGCTTCCTTATCAACAAAATCCTTGAT
Organism: Picea mariana; assembly: GCA_032191745.1. Lineage (NCBI taxonomy): Eukaryota > Viridiplantae > Streptophyta > Pinopsida > Pinales > Pinaceae > Picea > Picea mariana. The sequence goes on along the minus strand of JASDQU010736121.1, from coordinate 182,555 downwards.
CATTTGCTCTATAACAGGACCTTCCAGGCATTATTCCACTGTCGCAACCACTTGGTCCAGTTGTGAACCTTTTCTTCCGATCTCTTCAAACACTGTGCAAGCTTCCTCCTGCACTGGTTGTAGCCTCTATGTGGCTTCCATTACTCTACCCTGGATGACAGTAATTTGTTGTTGGGCTGTGCATTGTTCTTGTGATCTCTTCATTATCTCGACTGTAGTTCGTGACTTCATCTGCGCTTGAACTGTCAGTGCCTGCTATTGCGCCTCCTATAGTTGCACTTCTAACTTCCTAAGATCTAGATATTTTGTGAGGCATTTGTAGGTCTGTGCACTTCTGTAGCTCAATTTTTTTCATTATGAGGTGAGGGTTCTGATCCTTTCGACTGCACTCTTAGCGACATCTTCCCTCTGGTCATGCACTTCCTACGGAGTGCTTGGTACTGCTTGTATCTATAACTCTGTTACCCTTTCTTGAAGCTACTGGATAGCCTCAACGAGCTTCATCACTTGAACCTCGACTGCTTCATGTTCCCCATGTGCCAAGCCTGGCACAGAGTGAAGTTCTTTGCTCACCACTTCTTTGACTACAGTATGATCTACGAGCAGCTGGTCCTTTTCCCTCTGTATATTTCCTTTGTCTTTCTCGAGCATCGCCCGAAAATCATCTTTCTCATTTTCATACACGGTTACACAGTACCACACAACTCGTAGTTGCTCTAAGAATTCCTCTTTCTCTTTCTTCAGGGATTCCATAGCCTTCTCTTTCTCCTCTTGGACTTGCTTAAGTCAAGCCTCTGTTGCATCTGCAGGTCTTCGATGTTGGGCTGGCTCATCCCCCAAGTTTGCAGTCTCTGACGAGGAAGGCACAATAGGGACTGCGCGGGATGAGCGAATAACTTCCTGTACTTCACTCAATTCCTTTTCTATCCTACCATATAGTTTGTCTTGCTTTGCTCCATATCTCTGCAAGAGATCTTTGGACACATCCTCCATCACTCTGTGGACTAGACTAATATCATATTATGTGAGCATAGCCTCTAGCTGGGGCTTACTGGCACGGGTATTTTTTCTTGTTGAAGGTTTCTGCGAAGAAACCTTCCTCTTCTTCAGTGTTTCTGTCTTGGTAGGGGGATACTTCGGCGGTGTCGCTTTGCCTTCTCCTTGCTTTTCTCCTTCTTCCCCTCCTACTTCTTGATTTACTTCATCTCCTCCTCCTCCTGCGGGAAAGCCAGGTCCATTTTCCTCCGAGACGTTGTCCTCCTCATCAGTCTCTATGTTCTGAACTTCCTCCTTTTTCTTTTTCTTCTTCGCACTTGACTGTCCTGCATGTTCAAACTGGGTGACCAAGGGGATTCCTATGATTTCAGGGTCAAAGAGTTCAAAATCATCAACCGGTACAAAGAACTCCTCCAGCCACTCCTTCATTATCTGTTCCATGTCTTCATTGGTCAGCTTGTAATAGGACTATAATTATTCCTTGCTCTCATCCCTATACGCAGTGATATAAATAAAATGCAAATCTGCGTGGAACTTGGCTAGTGGTCTATAATGGTGCAATGTGCGTGGTTTCATTCACGAGAATGACTCAATGGAAACTTTCAATTGCTAATAGTAGGCATGGAACACTGTGTTTGACTTCCATTTCTTCAACATGTCATTCATATACCATAAGGTTGAGAACTTCGTGGCCAACGGATCCAAAGCTTCAATATCCGGAAAGGTAGCTCCTTTCAGCATTTGGCAAGAGAAAAATGCAATCAACACAAGTAGCCAGCTGAAGTGAAACTCGCATCCCTGATCCTGTGCTTCGCGATAGTATTTCTCAAGCTCGTTGACGAGGTAGATCGCCCAATTCATCTGCATCCCCTCCACACATTTCCCTGCGAGGTCCACCATGAACCCAGTGACATGTGTGGGTGGTTCTTTCTGACGAGCTTGCCAACTATGAGTTGGAAAGTGAGGCAAAATGTGCCATCCTTAATAGAGGCTACCTTTTAGCCTCACTTTCCCTTCTCAACTTCGTCATATACCTCCTTAATGCAATGTTCTAGGGAGAGATCTGAGGTCTTCACTAGGTAGAACTGCTGAGGGTCTGGTCCCTGCATGCTCAATCCTGTGATCAAGTGGATCAGCACCGGATCCACAGTAATCCGCCTGCCAAGCCACATGTATCCACCATGATAGCACGACAAGAGGAGTTTAACGCAAGCGTTAACCTCCTGATGTCGGCCAAAATTAGGAATTTTCATTACGTTAAGTATCGTGGACTATGCCAACTCCTTAATCCAAGGTTGGGAGACTATGCAAGGCTTCTTCCCAGTTGTATTCATCAGGTACCTATGAGGGGCAAGAATGGCGTAGTTCTTTTTGTCTCCAAGGTTAAATTCATTGTTCTTCAAGGATGGGATCTGTCCCAACTGGCTTCCAACTACATGTATCCCCCTCGGGATGTACGCATTGATCAAGGTGTACTCATAGTCTCGTGGGATGATATCATGGTTAACCGTGCCAGCCAAAGGTGGGATATAGTTAGGTAAGATCGACGGGATTTTCTTCGCATTATCCAGATCGTCGCAATGCTTACTTTTCTTCTTAGTTGCGGGGTTAGTACAGCCCAAACATCATCCAGTCGAAGGGGAAGCCTATATTCTCCTAGTTGACGATGCCAGAACACCTTCAGACATAGATTTGTCATTCATAAACTTCTTAAGGACCTCTTCAACAGACTTCTCTAACTTAGTCTATTCGCCCGACATTCTCTCTTTTAAAGAGACAGTCGGGGTAGGAAAATGTACAGACGCTATAAACAAGTGGATGGCAATGTCTAGGTTCTAAAATCACAGTTTGACACACAATCAAATCTCTAATAGCTCAGTTAATCACGGATGGCGAAAAGTGGTCCCGGTGCAATGACCAACAGGTTAAATAAGTGAACATCGTAACAGATTCTTCCAACGGGAAGGATTGCTTCCATCCATGCGAATCTTTCCATTATGGCATGGTCTCAACATCCCAAACGCGGTATATTCTCCCATAAATGTGTTTCCTAGCCGTTCCGGAGCATTGTTATAACGATCGGGGTGCCTCCAACGGTCATATAGCTTTGCCGAGGTGAAGTCCCATTCTGCGTGATTTTGTTGTTCCAGCGAGGTTCAAATCCTGCAAACCTAACTCCTGCGATGTCTTGTCTATAACACCCTGTAGGTTTTCCAACATGGCCTTCTTCTTACTGATATTCCTTGCCTTCTTTCCTATGATATGAGTCTCTCTAACTGTTTCCTCTTTCCATTTTTATTCCTATCTTCTCCTAGCGTAGTAACTTCACACTCCTAATGTTCTTTCAAAGGGTTCAAAATTAATATTCCTTGTCTTACCACTTCCTGGATGGATATACTTTCTTCTTTCATGGATAGGTCCTTCAAACCTTCTTGCATTATTTCAATTTCGACAGCTAATTCTATTGCCTTCTGCTGCTTCGACTTAACTTCTCATTCTTCTATCAGTAGATCGATTTTCCTAGCTATGGAATACCTTAGTTCTTGTTTTTTATTTTCTGTAGCTTCTTCCTTTGTTTTCCTTCTAATATGATCCTTCTCAATCCAAGTCTTTCCTAACAAAAGTGGGAACGAGGCTTTGTTCTCAATAAACCTAATAACTTCAAATTCCTCTTCTGTCGATGTTCCATGAATAATAATAGGTACATTAGTAACTCTTCCACATAGGGTTATCATCTTTCCTTTAAAAAAGTATATCCTTCTCAGTGAAGGTACCATAATAGGCTTTCCCAAAATTTCCCAAGTGCCTTTTGTCATAATATTCACTGGTGTTTCCCCATCCAAGACACAGTCTATGTCTAAGTCTCCTATTCTTGCACTTTTGCGTTGTTTTTCTTTCATGATCTCTGGTAAACTGACATCTTTGTGATCATTCATTGCTTCTTTTAACTGTAATAATGTAGTCTGAACTTTCTCTGATTCTTTCCCTTTCTGATATTATAACATGCTCTTATTCTCTTGACTCATGTTCATTTGTTCAACCTTAGCAATCATTCTTGGACAAACCTCAACCTCATGACCAACAATTTTACAACAAAGAAAAATAGGACCTACACTAGGGCATTCCTTAGCAATATGTCTTGGTCTTCTACAGTTATAACATAGTGTCAATCCTCTCTTTCTCTTGTAAGTTCCCCAACTTCTCATGTACTGTGCACTAGGATCACAGTGTTGGACCTACAATCTACAAAAATTATTTCTAGGTTCCTGCATCCAATTATTAGTCCAAAAATTATTTATATGCACAGGAATAGCATATATTTCTTCATTTCTATTAGTCTTACTTAGATCAACTCTTTCTTCCTGATGCACCCTAAATTTCAGACTAGGAAATAATCTATTAAACATACTTAAGTTCATTCTTTCAAAACAAAAATTTCCACTTATCTCACTCTTATCAAAGTAAAAAGCTTTACCTTTTTCAATATCTTGCCTCTTTTCTCTTATCAAGTTTCTTTCTTAGCACAGATCTTCACAATTCAAGTAGAATATTGCGTGCTACAGCAGCAGATCTATGCACAAAGCTTCTCTTTTCTTTACTTCAGTTCCCAACAATCACAGTTTCAGGTCCTGACAACAGAACCATTTGTTGGCATAGGGGCAGACCCAGGGTTCAACGCTTCAATAATGCACCAAAAAAACCCTCACTGTCGGCCCTTTCGGTAACACCTGCGAAGTAGGCGAAGTCTCACCTGAGGTAGAGGAAGGGGGGGTTACAGGACTCAGGTTTCTTTAACCAAGCTGGGACACAGATCTGTGATTATAACACTTCACAAAGTACTTAGAAGATAACATGCATTAGCTTATCAACTTTATTCACATCACATCACAAACCCTAAGTATAGATCGACACAGTAACAATGAAAAAATACACATCACATTTAGAATCATAAGTTATATATAGCACATTCAACATAATAAATCACTAAGAATTCATAGATCTATCTATCATATACAACAATTAATGCACTAAGCATATTCACAGCATAAACATCATAGCACAAATAAAACCATCAACACATGATATACGTGGTTCACCCCAGTTTGGGGCTACGTCCACAAACTCCTTCTTCTTCTTTATTAGGCTTCAATATCTTACATTTGTCTGCTCCTGTGCACTAATCCACAGATCCAAGCTTCGCACTAGACAGGTGATCTGTGCACTAAGCACTAGATCCACCTTCCCAAAATCAGATCAAGGCACATAGCCAACTCCTCTATCAAGCACAGAGCCTTACATACATGTTCTGTGCACAAAGAAACTCAGAACTACTTGCCTCTTACACTTACCCAATTACATCCCCCTGACTACATTACCTTCTTTCCTATTTATACTTTTACATTTACAAACAAGCCTAATCATGGGTAAACCCATGGGACGACATCCCATAACCCGTTACAAAACCCCAAGAACCCCATGATGGGTCCAAAAATCCCAGAAAACAAGTGAGATATGTTATCTCATCTCCACCTAGGTGTTCCATCTTAGATCACTGCGTCGAAGTCAAAAAAGTGGTCAAACATGACCAATATTTCCTCAAAACTTGGTCGAGGGCCAATAGTACCTGCCCAAAACAAGACAACAAAGAAAATATGGCATATTTCAAGTGTACAAATATGATGTTAGTGCTTCTTGAGACCATAAACCTTCAAAAAATGGGCTAGCTGATATAAATTTTCAGCAATGTAATGATTTACAACAAAAATAGGTATTTTGTAACAACCACAAAGAATATGCCTTGAAATTTTTTGAAAAGGACAAGAAATTGTAACTTTAAATAGGGAGAATGATAATAAGTTGTCACAAGCAAATTTGGCAATGTCTAGCTAGCATATTAATGTCACTTTTGCATAGAATTTGCTGCAGTTAGATGGCTATAGAAAGATTTTATAACAAAAAAAAATTCTAGTGCTCAAAATTGCAAGAAATCACCATGAAAACTTAGCATTTGTCTAATAGATTGCTTGGCAATTGTCTCAAGCAATTTATGAATGAGCCAAGTACAAGTTATGTAGGTGAATGCAAAAAATTAGCATGAATTAATATGGTTGTAGCAATTATTTGCAACAACAACAAGTTAGCTAAGGAATTAGTCTAGTTTAGGGTTAGTAAAAGTTAGCAAAAGCTTCAAGGAGAAAGGTTTGAGTGTGTGTTTGATCAATCATTCAATATAGTGAGTCAACTAGTTCCTTTTAGGGTTTATGGAGTCAACAATAGCAACGATAGAACTTGAAGCAAAGTAGCAATGATAATACTTAGTAAAAGGAGAAGGGATGGATGGAGGAGGTGTTTGCAACCCAAGGCCTCAAGCATCCAAATCCTAAAGATAAATTTTCTAGAAAGTAAGGAATATTAGGCCCTAGAAAATATTATTTCCTTATACTATTAAAATAATGTATGAAATAGGCAATTGGAGTGAGGCCACTAGAGAGATAAAACTTTAGGGCTCTATTAATCACTTTTTAAACCAAGTGTACTTGAGGAATTTATACAAGTAGAAGACTATAGAGAGAAATAAGTAGCTTATGTTTCTCTCCTAGGGTTTAAGTAAGCAATTTCATAATCTTTAATATGAAAAAAGTAAAATTTACCACAAGCATTCATTAACATAAAAAAAATTCATATTTTCTACTTACCTCACAAAGAATAATCAAGACAAACCCTAGTTGAAGATATTCCACCCTGAAAAATAGACAAGATACACCAAAATTTGCCCCTCCAAGAAGTTGTGCACTAGTTATTTCATCCAATAGCCCTTAAAGAGGGTGCAAATTTTAGACCACACTACTTGTGTGACGATTCATGATGAAAAATGAGAGTAATTTCTCTCTATTTATACAATATCAATGACCTTTAGTTAATTTTAGGTCATAAAAAGGTCAACCTGGCCAAATTACATCAAAAATCCAGTTTTTACATAAATAAAAGTAACTAACCCCTGAAATGATATCCAAGGGTAACGTCATGCCCTTCTAGGGTAACATTGAGCCCCTAAAGTGGAATGTTGAGCTCCATGTGCAGAACGTTTGGCCTCCAAAGGCCCTAGATTATGCCCACACGTGCCAACTAGCTCACAAATGCCCTCAATATGAAAACCCTAGCTCTGTATGGAATCTAGGGTCATAATGATGACATCATGGGATCTCAAAGGTCAACATCTAGGTGGAAGAGCAATATCCCCCTGGGTCTAGGTCTGCCAAAGTGTCTCAAGGGAAACATCCTTCTTCCTTCCTGGTGCAAATATCTGATGTCTCCCTACCCCTGGTTGGGGTCAAAACATCCATCTGTGGGATTTAATCCCCATGGAGGTCTAAGCTAATAATTCCCCCAAGTGTACCTATTCACCGGGAAAATTCTTGTAGCAAAACAAAGTACGCCCTCTCGGGGTTCATAAGTCACAGTGATCATAACATGTAAATCACATCCAATAATCAAATTACCCAAACATGTGCATAAAAACCCCCTTTTACCCAGATAAATGCTCAAATACATTATGCAATTTAATAAGTCAAGTTTGGAGAGGGTCTCAGGGTGTCCTATTGGGCCAATCCTCCTTAATTTTGGGGTGTTTCTGAGGAGAGAACCAATTAAGGTCATGTAATTGCATGTGATGTGGAGTGGGCTAAGTGTTTGGGCATGGGGTGTAGTGATAACAGGAAAATGTAGATCTTACCCGTGGGTGCCTTTGTAGAGGGAGAGTGACACCTTGTCATGGATGTCATTTTTTCCTAGCCCATTCATTGCCTTTTATTCTTAGCTTTATTTCTTTTGATATTTTTCTTTAATGCTTCAAGGGAAGAATTGAGGGCGAATATCCTGGCTTGGTGACCAGAGGTGACAATGTTATCCACAAGCATTTCACGGAGATGAGAATGTTGGCTCGTGATAAGACCCCCTTTTTCTTGGCTATGCCACCAAGAGCCACTACCTTGGTTTGGTGACCAGATAGATGGTAGTGTCATACTGCTACATGCCCATGGTCATAATAGGTCGGCTCATGATGAGACCTCCCATCCACCAACTAATACCTTGAGTGTTTATTTATCTTATGGGTCTCTTTTTTCTTACTGATAATATTTTTACTGCTTTCTTGGGAATCCCTGGGTGAAGCATCTCAAATGTTTCATTTGGGATTTTAACTCTTTCCATCTTCTTTTACCCCCTATTCCTTTAGCCCCTTCTTCCCACAAGGAAAGGTACAACCCTTCCTAGTTTGGCAAACCCAATTACCGAACAATTGTAGGGGAAAATGAGAGGAGTAAAGATGGAAAGTGGTAAGTATGGAGGGAATGGATGATGACCTTTTTGGAAACCTATCCTAAAGGGAGATCAACTTTCTAGGGCATCATGTCACCCTTCTAGGTATGAATAGGTTTAAGAGCATAATTTCCAAGAAAATGTTATGAAATGAAGGAGAATTAAGTGCAACATATTCAAGTACTTCAATAATCAGAGTGACACATACCATGATACGCGGACTCATTACCTCATGGATCAAGACTTACTTCTACTTCAAGACCAGGATGGTGGGATGGATGTTGTTGTTGCTAATAAATGGGCCACACTGAAGAAAAGAGGGGCTTTGCGGGACCATGCTCAAGTCATCTAGATCTCGTCACTTCATGTCTAGGAATTGTGGGCCTCGATACATGATCTCCTTAGTTATCTCTAGGATATGGGATAGCATCTGGCTCCAACTCAGGGACATGTGCTCACTGTAGAGCGCATGAGAACCTCAACATCTCTGGTATGACCTGTGCCTGCTAGATCTCAACAAAATACAGCAGTAATCCTTAGGGTGGTGATATCACCCCTTGTTCATATATGATATAATAAAATAAGGATCATCTCTAATCTAGCATATAATCATAAACATACATATATACATAATGAAGGAATACATAAATGAGACTATATCTATACTAACATGATATGCAAATGGTATATACAATGGATACAAATTCCTACCTACCTCTACTTATCTGTTGGTTGAATTCTAGGTGATCAGGGGATCAAATTTTGCTCAATTTTCAAAGTGCTCGGAATGCGATGAAAACAATGCCATTGCGTCCGTCTCGTCTTCCTAATTCCGGCGGTATATTAACTTTCGCAAACGGAGTCCGTATGGAGGAGATATCGCGATCTGTCTACCAAGCCAAACAGGGAAAATTTTGGGATGCTGACTGTACCTGTCTGTACAGTCCGTACGGTGACATGGCAGGGTTGTACAGACCGTACGGTGATGACGTGGTGCATATTGGTTGGTTGGTTTTTGGCGAATTGGGTGAGGACACATGTACGACTGGAAAGTAATATGAAGACACGTGGCCCAATCTAATGGCGCCACGTGTCCTTTGTTTATTGGACAATTATGTTTATATAAAATGTTATGGAGGCCGCGGGGTTCAACCCCCGGACCTCCCCACAGAGCCAACGACTTCGCACGACCGCCCGACCATTGGGCCACATATTAGTTCTTGTTTAAACTATGTGTTTGAATACATTTGAATTTGTGAAAATGTAATATGGGCGGGGGGTCGGACCGGGGACTAGCCCCGACCCGTGGTTCCATTGAAACATTATACGACCGTGTTATATTACGCGCGGGGATTAAACATTAAACCGCGAGTTTTATTTTTGTAACCGGTGTATTATATGTAAACAATTGTGGGTGCGGGGTTTATGACCCGTGGTCATATGTGGTATGCCACATGCCCGTGGCCCGGAGTGTGGGAATCCATTCATATGGTTGTCAAACCGACTTAACCACCGTTTACCAAAGCCCGTGGTTCCATGCGCCATGTGCCCGGACGCCGAGGCGGTTAGGGGCTGGTGCGCCCTTAACCGTCCTATGGTTTGTACCAGTGCGCGGTTGTGTACGGGACTAAGTTTTTACGCTTAAATAAGCGTGTGAGCCGGGTTTGCAAGAGCAAGGGTGTGATTTGTAGAACCAGAGACAGCAAAGTTGAAGAGGGAGACTTCAAGGAGGCTAACTTCTTCATTTTTCAACCGATTGAGGTGCCGAAAGAGCCCAGATAGGGGTTTTGGGACGCTGGGAAGCCATTGGAGCAGTCAGTTTGTCATTTTGAGCATTGTAAGGCATGTTTTTTAGCACTTTGAGAAATTTAATAATAATGATCCATTGGAAGCTGGACCAGGAGATGTAGCCCGGAGAGGGGTGAACTCCTTTATCAAGTTGTTGTGTTTATGTGCCAATGTTCATTGTTTATGCTGCTTTCTATGTGTATTTTGTATAAGTAATCCGTAATTTATGTGTTGCAAATTGATCCTATTGCTTTAAACACATAACATTTCACTTGCAATAATTATTCAAGTTTTTCAAGTCTTCTTCATTTTAGATCAAGTTGGTGTCAGAGCATTGGTTTTGAAGACTTGATTGTTTGCAAGTTTTGTTTCTGATGCTCACAAGGTTGAAACTCACAAGAGGAGAAGGTCAACTTGTGGAGCCAAGTTCTTATCCGACGAGGAGGAATCAGTTTCATTCACCGCAAGTTGCAGAGAGACATTCACCAAGCATGGCACATGCAGAAGATCATGAACGTGTTCCGAATGAAGAAGATGACTTCAGGAAGACTATCATACAGTTGAGAGATATGATGAAAGTCATAATGGAATGGACCATGATGTCGCAGGGTGAAGGCTCTAACCCTTCAATGCATAAGGGAGGCAGTGGTGAAAAGACTCCAGGCAGAGATGGAGGGAATGGTGCTTCTCCACCACCCTCTCTTCCTCCATCATCATCTTCTTCTTCTTCTTCTACCAGTTCGAAACATATTCCCAATGGGCATGGTAAAACTCCTTCACAAATTCCTTCATTAAATCTTGATATAAAATTTGAGTTGCCAATTTATAATGGAGAAGTTAATGCTGAAAAGTTGGATAACTGGATATGTCAAATTGAAGTCTAGAATACAAAAGATTCAAGATGATGAAACCAAAATTCAGTTAGCTTCATTAATATTAGATGGTTCAGCACTTGTTTGGTGGGAATCTAAGACACAGGAAGAAATGAAAAAGAATGGAAATTTTTTGCTTTCTTGGAATGATTTCATAACAGCAATTAAAAAACAATTTTATCCATTAGCTTATAAACAAAGGCAACCATGGAATGGCAGAATTTTAGACAAGCAAAAGGACATAATGTACAAAGTTTTACTCAGGAGTTTAGGAGAAGAGCTTTGGTTTTGGGAGTTGATTTGTCTTCACAGGAAACATTGCTCAAATATATTGGTGCTTTGCATAGTTATTTGAGGCATACTATACTTATGTTTAATCCCACGAATCTAGATGAAGTTTGTGTACAGGCTACTGATTTGGAAGCAAGGGGAAAGAATGATACTCATGAAGGTTTCAAGAAGACATACAGCCAGGGAGACAAAGGGAAGAAGAAATTCAAAGGCAATGGCAGGAAGAATGCTGCTATGAAGAAGGAAGGAGAAAAGTTCACATGTAAACACTGTTCAAAGGATGGCCATGATGAAGACCACTGTTGGAAGCTTCATCCTGAAAGAAGACCCAAGAAGTTTGGCAACAACAACAAAGGGATGTCAAAGATTGTTGCGACTGTTGTACAAGATTTGGGTTCGGATTCTGGTGATGAGACGAAGATCACAACGATGGGTTACCAAGGTAATAATTATGTTGCAAGAACTAGCTCTTCAAGTAATGCAAATGTTAATGTAACTCAACAGGAGAAAACAAGAATTGAACTTTTTCATATAAGGGTTATTTCAAAACATACAAAGATTGATACATTGTTTGATTCAGGGTCACAAGCAAATCTTATTTCAGAAGAGACTGTAAAGAAACTTAAGTTGGAAACTAGTCCACATCCTAAGCCATACCCTCTTG
>JASDQU010736121.1:124894-135737 GCA_032191745.1 Picea mariana | reverse complement strand
TTTCATCTTTATTGCAACAACGTTTTACTTTATGAGCAATTGAATGGTGGTTAAGGCATTAATTGAATAAAGTGTTGATTGGTTACATTGAATGCCACATTTGTTCCAGTATTTATTGGTGAAGTGACATTATTTTCATTGCTATATTGATAAACATTGACTTCGTCAACATTTATTGCTAAATTGCTCATGTATATTTATCAGATAGTCTTATGAAGTACTAACCCATTGAAATATAGCTTGCATATATCTGTTTGCTGTTGTCTTGTTCCAGGCAGGTGTTCTTCATTGGGGATTTACTTTATTATTGGCTGTTTCGCCGAGACTTTTTTGTTTGGGTGGTGACTTGTGAGGGGGAAAGTTTGTTCTTATCTCATTATTTTTCTGCCTCCTCAAAACCACAGGTCACCGGGGACGTCTCCCCTGGGCCTAACCTCCCTAAAGAGGAAGAACCTCCTCATCGTGGTGACATTGGGTGGGATAGGTTCCTGTTACGCCAGTTTGGCCTTATACTTTATAGACTTTTTTCTTAGCTACAAACTGTGCGATAACAGGCCCCTGACGTCATCATTTTGACCCTAGACGTCATCCAGTCAAGGTTTGCATTTATGAGGGCGGTTTGGTGCTAGTTGGCACGTGTGGCAACATTTAGGGCCTTTGGAGGCCAAACGTTTTGCATTTGAGGCCTAGTGTTCCACCCTAGGGGCTTAACGTCACCCTAGAAGGGCATGACATCACCCTTGGATTTGATTTTAGGGTTTAATTAATATTATTTATGCAAAAAATGGATTTTAAATGTAATTTGGCCATGCCAGCCTTTTTATGACCTAATTATAATTAAGGGTCATTGATATTGTATAAATAAAAGATAAAAACTCTCATTTTAATCATCATCACTCATCACACAAGTGGTGAAGTCTGAAATTTGTGCCCTTCTCAAGGGTTATTGGCTGAAATTTTAGGCGCACTTCTTGGAGGAGGCTATTTTTGGTGTTTATTGGCTATTTTCATGGTGGAGGATCTTCAACTAGGGTTTAAGCTTGATTATTCTTGGTGAAGTAAGTATAAAATCTGCATTTCTTTATTGTGAATGAATGCTTTTGGTGAATTTACTTGTTTCATGTCAAAGATTATGAAATTGCTTGCTTGAAACCCTAGGAGAAAGACATATGTTATTATCTTTTTCTCTATTATTTTCCACTTGTTTAAATTTCTCAAAGCGCACCTTATCAAGAAGTAGATACTAGAGCCCTACCATTGTAAGACTCTAGTAACCCTACCTCATTGCCTATTGCATATATTATTTCAAATTGTCTAAGGAAAAGAGAAATTGCTAGGGCCTAAGTTTTCTTACTTTCTAGTAATTATCTCTAGGACTTGGATGTTTGAGGCCTTGGGCTACCAACACCTCTCTCATCTTCTCCATCTCCTTTGACTAAGTATTATCATTGCTATTTTCCTCTAAGAATTGTTGCTGTTATCATTGACTCCATTACCCTAAAAGGCACTAGTCTACTCACTACAAGTGATTGATTGATCAAACAACTTTCAAACCATCTTCCTTGAAGCATTTACTAACTTCTATTAACCTTAGATTATCTAAATTCACTAACTAACTTGCTCCTGTTGCAAAAGATTGCTACAACCATCTAACAACAACAAATTAACCCTAAAAGTGACACTTTATGCTAGCTAGACATTGCTAAAATTGCTTGTGACTATCTAATATCAATTTGCCTAGTTAAAGCTATTATTTCAAGTCTTTTCTCAAGCATTTTGAAGCATAATTATTGTGGCTGTTACAAATTTATCATTGCTGTTATAAGCTGTTATACTACTGCAATTCCATATTAGTTAGTCTATTTTTTAAGAGTTCATTGTCTTATGAAGCATTGATATCATTTTGGTACTTGGGAAGTGCCTTTTTTTCTCTTTGTTGTCTTGTTCTGGGTAGGTACACAACATTTCTCTTTTGCTTCATCTCTAACAAGACATAAAAAACCTTTTGACTTGAGTGACCTGTGAGAGGGGAGGGACTTCCTTGTATCATTTGCCTTAGCCTTCTCAAACCCCCAGGTCACTGGGGACGTCTCCCCTGGGGTACTGTGACATACTCTTAAATAGAAAGGAGTTTCCTATTAAGGTGACAGTGATAGGTCACTCTGTTGACCACCTATTTCGACTAGGGGGTCAACTCCATGTGCCATGAAGATATGTACCTGATGGTGCTACAGAGTTGAAGACTTGTTGGTTCTACAAGGCATTTTTGGTCTCAACACGTATTTTTGTAATTGGAATTTCCGCTCCCCTGCGTGGGATAATAATGTAATGGGTCTGCATGGATCATAGTTTAGGTTAGTTGCCTAGGACTTTATCATTAGAGAAGTCCTTTCATCGAGTGTTTTTTTCCTCAGGTAATTAATTTGCCTAACCAACCTTTTTAATTTCCCTCGAGTTTTTCACTCCCACAATAATCCTCCAAAGTGGTGAAAGACATTCTAATGGTCGAGCCCTATGGGTGACTCATGTCTAGGAATATTGTAAATGACCATGCTAGACGTCTCCTAGAGTCTTGTGGAGTTCTGTCGAGTTTTAATAGTTTTTTTTTAAATTTTTAAAATTACCTAGTTAATGGTAATTTTAATTAAATTTGTTGTAAAAATGTAAAAACTAGGTCCTTGGGATTTTTGATAGGGGTATTTGTGCTCAAAAGAAATGGAATGAGACCCCTTACACCCTTGGACCAAGTTTCAGCTCAATTTGACAAGTTTTGCTAGGTGTTTGTCCATGAGGAGTCCAAGTCAGTGCAAGACAACAATTTAATTGCTTAATTTGACAAAGTAAAAAATGTCAAATAATTGTAAAATGAGCAAATTGGTTCGAGAAAGAGTGGGAGATGATGTCTAAACCTCTTCCTAAGCTACCCAAACCCCTTTCCTAACCTTATTTCACCCCCGTCACTTAGCCATCACATCATTTAATCATCCCCCTTTCACCCCCCTCACTTAGCCATCTCATCATTTAATCATCACCCCTAGGGAAGTTGTGCTCCCTTTGGAGAAAAATTCATCTAAAGTAAAAAATTAAAAGGGGAAGCTTCCTCCCTCCCTAAGTGCGCCCCCCTTTGTCTAATTAGTTGTTGGATAAAGTAAAAAATGTGCCAACTCACCTTCCATTCATGTACCAAAACCCTTAAAACTCCAAAACCCTAAAAGGTGCGCCCCCCTCCTTGAGATGCTCAATGATGCTTGGTGAGTGACACTTGGAAAGCATCCAAGAGGGGTAACTCTTGGCTCCCAAGTATAAATAAAGGCCCTCCCCTCCTCATTTCTCATCTATTCTTTGCCTACTGTTACTATGCTCAAATTTCTTCCATCTCTCCCATTCTCTTCTCTTTCTCTTTTTTGCTCTAGTTTTTGGTGAGAAGCTTGTTGCAAGTATTTTCAACAACCTTCTACTATTCAATAAAGAAATCTTTGGAGGACAATTGATGTGTTGAGAGTCTTCTTGGTGCATCTTGTATTGAAGGTGATATTGCTTGGTTTTTATTTTTGTATGCATTTTGTTTTCAAATCTAGAGAAGAGATCCCAAGCAAAGTATTTTTCTTGGGTAGATTTATAATAGTCTTATTGTAGATCTAAGTGAGTAGTTTATAGATTTGCAAAGTATTTTGTATTTTCTTATAGATCTACTCACCCTTTGCTCTATTTTTGTAGTTTGCTTCACAAATTTTTGTAGGTCACTTCAAGGGTTTGAAAGGTTTGTTTCAGATTTGGAAACTTGCCTTCTTCATCCAACTTGAGCCTCTAAATTTTCTGCATTTTATTTCTGTACATTTCCATAAGTTTTTGGGCATTCTAACCCTTTATAATAGGGCTTTCAAATATTATTACTTGTTGAATTTTTTTTGCAGAAATTTTCTGTTGTTACTAACAATTTTTTTGAGTTTTTGTCACATTTTGCAGCGTTTCCAGTAAGCTTTTGCTTGCTGTTTTTTTGCAGGTTGGTTACATAAAGGAGGGTCTACAACTCATTTGGGGCACCTACAAGTCAAAGAATAACCTCCCAAGTTGGGGTAACATATTCCCAACACTTCTTCCTCTTCTATTCATTGTAAGCAAGCCTAAAGAGAGTCTCTTGGGCTTGCATTTCTTTAAGTTTTATTAAAATTTCTGCAAGTTATTTTTATTCTTTGCCTACACCTAGCATAGTGTTTGACCAAGCCAACCATGCTAAATCGTATGGCTAGTTGTTAGTGTTTTATTTCAGCATTGTATTTATTTTTTTTGTTTGCCCCACTTGTCCTTAAGACAAGGTTGTGTCGCTAGGATCCATTTCATTTCCAAATTCTTTTTATTTCCAAGTTATTTTATTTTTCACCCACTTGGGCACAAAACCGGTAGGCTTTGTCATCCACCTTGTGCTCTTGTTGTGGTTGCAAGTAGCTTAGATTTGCTTTCAAGTTATTTATCATTCTTTATTGTTTGCCTACACCTAACATAGTGTTTGACCAAGCCAACCATGCTAAATCGTAAGGCTAGGTAGATAAATGATGCTTTCTTGCTTCTAGTTTCAAGTTTATGTGATTATTTTTAGATCTTAGAAGCTTATCATCTTTATTTGCTTAAGCCCGTGGAGGCATAGTGTATTTACTTGTATATTCTCTTTAGCATTCCATTTCCTTTCAAGCATTTACTTTGCTTTCAAGTTCAAGTATTTTCTTTCCTTCAAGCAATCTACTCTTTACTTTCAAGTACTTTTACTTTCTTGCAATTTACTTTTTGTCAGACACTTTTTATTTCAAGCACTCAACTTAACTTAATCAATCTTTAAGGTTCAATTAACCTTAGATCCTTAGGGGTTTCAATTAAACTAGTATAACTAGAGCACCTACTACTGTCCAAACTTTGCCATCAAAAAGGGATCTTGTGGAGGCGGCAGGGGGTGCTAGCTCAGGGATGGTCTCACGGCACTAGGTGTCCCCCTTGTTGAGCACCCTTGTTTCCCGGATTGACCTGTGGAGCTAGGGTAAGGCCTTGTTTGCTTTACTTATTGAGCACCCAATAGTTATTTTGGTACAAGCGGGGAGAGTTTTAGGGAAGTCACATAGTTTAGGATTCACTTTAATTTAATCAACCTAATTAATCCTAAAATTTATCCACAAGTAACCTTGCTTCATTTTCATTTCACTTTCATGGTTATTGCTCTCTAGTTTCTGCAAGCACTTTCATTTAAGTTATTTTTCATGCAATTTTATTGAGCACTTGTGGATGGTTAACTAGTGAACTTAGAAGTTGCGCATCTTTTGCCCGTGGAGGCTTTTTACATGCTTTATCTTTGTCCATCTTGAGTTGTGCATTAGCCCTTGGAGGCTCTCTTTTGGTGTCTTTATYTATCTTGAAGTTGTGTGTTGGAGCCATTGAATAACCCCTTGAAGTTGCGCACCTTGTGGGGCACTTCATTGTTTGGGTTTGTTGAATTGTTGTGTTGTGTTGTGGATGCTATCTTGAGTTATCCTTTCCTTCCCTGCACAATCAAATCAAGTTARTTCATTGTTACTTCAAGTTAGATCTAATTAGTGCTTGTCTCTTTCTTTGTCAATAGTTGTATATTGCTGTATCTTTTAGTTATTCTTTGCATTCTATCTTGTGTAGATAGTTGCTTTATTTCAYTGTAGAGGTTTTGTGAATTAATTCTTTTGTATCTAATTGTAAACTTTGTAAAGTCCTTCTAGTCTCTTGTTGTAACTTAGTTAACCCCATTGCCCAACCTTAGGCACTAGTCTTAGTTGTCTTAGGGAAAGGCTTGACTTTGCATTGAAAGTTTTGCACTTGCATTGTTTGCCTCTCATATAGGCTAGATTCCCCCAAACCTTTAACTAATTAAAATTAACTCCTAGAATTAATCTTTTAATTCACATAGTAACTACGGTCTACCCCCCTTGGCTTCCCTAGGAGTAAGCCTAGACAGAAGAAGTTCAAGTTGAGGTGACAGTGGGCTTGAACTTAGGCATTGTTCCTCCAAAGACACTCGAAGTGGATAGGACTTAGTCCACGTTTGCAAGTGTGTATATGGACGGCAACACACTCCCAGTTACGCCAATTTTTGTACAAATTGTGCGATAACAAAGCTCATGGGAAAAATTCCGAGTTATAGCAGCAAAAATATTTTAGTGAAATGATACAGTACTTAACTCACTCTCCCAGCACAATGTCCTTCTTGAAAACAGTGCCAAAACTCTTCCTTGAAAAACATGCCTCTGCTATATGGCCTGTAGGACCCTGTACAGTCAGCACAAGCTCCAAAACTGCCTCGAAATATGTGCCTGAGAGCTGGTGTTCTGTACAGTACACTGCTGTATGGATTTTACAGCAACAAAACCACCTAGAAAATCGTGCCAAAGTTGGCCTCGATTTTTGTGCTTATATCCTTGCTGTATGGCCTATATTAACTGCTGAACGGCCTCCCTGTAGCAGCTGTACGGACTGACTAAAAGCTGAACTTTTCTCCTTGGAATGCGTGCCAACTCATCTCCTAGGAATACGTGCCAACTACCTTTGCCGCTAACTCTTTTTCTCAGCTCAAGAACTCTCTTGGAAGTTGTGCCTCTTCACCTTCTCTCCAAGTTCTCCTCAAAAAGTGCGCCCTCTCTCTCTCAAATGCAACCTTTACGCATTTTTAATGTGTAACTGCCCTAACCCTTGGTCTTCCAAAGAGATGAACGGTCAAGATTAAATCTTTCCCTCTTGAGATCAACGGTCGTAACTTAATCATCCGTTGAGTTCACTTAAATCACTTAAGTGACCCACATTACCCATAAAGTCAGTTTTACCCATTAAAAATAAAAACGCTCAACTTAACTTCATAAAATCACTTTATAAAAATACTTTATAAAGTCATCTAAGAGAGAAATTTGCTCGGTCTCTTCTACATGCTGGGCGCCGCCAATGCAAAAGTACCTCCAAGCCACAAAATCTAACATAGAGGTCAATGGTAATGATAAGGAATTGTTAAATATTGCATTCCAAGGTTCCTTGAAATCCATTTTTATGGGCATTGTTGAGATCTCTTATAAGAATCCCTGTTGTTATCTTCTTTGACTTGTCGCTAACATAGTTTATAACTGCCCTGCTTTTTGTATATTCAATTAAAGCCAAAATAGCAGTTGGTGAGCTAGAACCGCTAGATGGTATTAGTTTCCGCTTTCTCACATTCTTAAATCAACATTAATAACTGCCCTGCTTTTTGTATCTTCAATTAAAGCCAAAATAGCAGTTGGTGAGCTAACACCAATAGATGGTATCAGTTTTCTCTTTCCAACATTCTTAGATTGACGTTAGGTTGACAAAAGGCATCTTGTATGTTGTAACATGTGCTATGATCTTGTGAGAAATTTATTAGAAAATTTGTGTTTTAATTGAGCAATGGGGCATTTCTCTTAAAGTAGTGGAGTGTGTAATAGGATAATTATATGCCATCTAAATTATATTTTGGAAGGAAGAATAATATTAATTCTATCCATTTTGTTAATTTTCTTTTTGAGATATCGTCTGAAGGACCAGATGACCTTTTTGCTTTTCCCCTTAATGCTTTTTTCATGATTTTTTTTCAGCAAAGTTCTTAGAATTCACACAGATACTGAACTGATTCGCAATCCAGTTAATATAACGAGAGTAATCAATGTAGCCAAGACTACATTTGTGCATTAGTGAACTGTTTTTCTTTTTAACAAGTTGGTAGATCATGCTGGTTAGAACAGCCATTTTGTGTTTCCTCTTTTGATGTTGATTAACAGGACAATTATTGAAAGCTGAGTTGTCAAGCATGTCAGTTTAAACTTTAAAGGCTTTTCTAGTTAGAGTTCTCAGTTTACCTACCCTCTGGTAGGTAAGGTCATATTGAATTGACTTCAAACCCAGAAGGTGTTGAGTCTTTGTAAGACATTTTTTATCTTACAATCAAAGTTTAATTGGGGTATTTTATGTGATTGGAGTTTGAGGTTAATAGTTAATGTGTTATTGAAGCATACCTATTTAGCTTTTGGGCTCATTAATATAGAGAGTGTCGTATTGCAAGCTTATCAACCATATCTTCTGAGAACTTGTTATCCCAAATCCTGCCCACATCAAAGTTTTATTTTAACCTCTGATGCTGTGTTTACTGAGAGAGGAACTTACTAAATGTTGTGTCAGCTTCTGGCATCACTGATTCTAGTTATAGTGGATGATTATTTGTTTGTCTCTTAAAGGAATTTCTCCAGCTGCCTGCCTTGTATTTTCCTTCTCAAATTTCTCCAATGATAAAAGATGCTCGTGAATAATTTGTTTAAGCGATTAGCTTTAGATCTTATGCTTTTATTTTCTTTTACTAATCAAGTCTTATCATATTCCAACTTTCACTTGTTCAATGAACTAGCTGTTATTATTTGTAGACATAATTGTATCCTGAATTTTCTTTCTTGTATTAATTTTACAGGGTTGGCAAACATAATCAACAAACAGTTCTGAATCAGGCAGAAAAAGATATCGAAGGAGTTACTACCCAGCATGTGTCACGGATTACTAAGGAGTTGCAAGGCAGTGACAATGATTCTTGGAAGCTTAGAAGAGCTTATTCACCTGGGGTGGGTTCAGTATTTTTTTTTTGAACTTAGTATTTTAGATTCCATGTATGTGCTAGGTTGGTAGAGCCAATTGTAAGCTTTTCCTGAGTTTTTTGTCATTTGAATGGACAGATGCAAGAGTATGTCGAAGCAGCAACTGTGCTAGAGTTTTGTAAAACTGGAACACTTTTGACCCTTGCAGATCTTAATAACAGACTCACAAAACTTAGTGATCCATCTACAAGACCTTTTAAAATCAACCTTTCAGATTATCTTCTTGGGGTAAGGTTAAGAAATTTATGTTCTGACATGAACTTTTGGTATTTTCGTAGACTTAAAATCCCTTTTGATGCTCTCCTTCCTCAGATTGGAGATTTGACTGGAGAACTCATGAGGTTAGCCATCAGTCGGGTAGCTGATGGAGAGGTAGAGGTGGCTAACACCATATGCAATTTTGTACGAGATCTTTATAAGGATCTCAGTCTTGTTGCTCCTATAATGGATGATAACTACGAAATGAACAAGAAGATGGAGACAATGCTTCAAAGTTTAGTAAAAATAGAAAATGGTAAGAATTCCTCCTTTTTGTTTTTGTATTGCTATAGCATGCTTTTGTATTTATTATCATAATATAAGATCGGTCATCGTATATTCCTATTAGTCTTTGATGACATTTGGACTTCTAATGTTTAGAACTGTGAAGGTTACTGTATAAGAAGATTAACCCTTGCATGAAAGTAATTAGGTCAGCAGTTTATGGTAGCCCTGTTTTCTGCATATCGACATATTATTTATAAGTGCTTGGCTTTGAGGGGCCATTAGTTTGATTTTAAGTTTATATTACTTTATCCTTTCCCTCCAGACACACCTGAATACGTATTGGATCCAGATTCTTCTCAGATATTCCTTGGAATCTTCATGGTTCCTTGTTTGGAAGGGATACAACGTGGATTTGATAGGGATCTTGCATGAAATCAGTTTCGATGTGTCTGGGATGATGTACCCCCTTTTCCCCACTCTCCTCACCGTAAGCAAAAAATGAAAAACACAAAAAAGCACAGAAACATTAAATAAAACAACATTCATGATGATTTCAACAATTAGACAACTGAACATATGTCATAAAACTTGATTGATGCAATATACCATCCATGAACTGGAGCTCCCTTTGTGCAAGACTGCAAGTACCATTATCATATACGTGCATGTTAATGGATAGCCTTATGTTTGAAGAAATCTACCAACATAAATCCATATCAAGCCTGGGTCTATTAACACCATGGGGGATAAAAAAAAATCAAGGTGCAAATCTCTCGGTGTTTAAAAGATCACTGGCTAAGATGGATCTATTCTGGTTTATTTTATTTTTCTGGTCTTGTTTATTTTTCATTTTACGTATTCTTTTCTGTTATTATAGTTGGACTTTTTAAAAACTTTTATACTACGCACTTCAACTTTTCTATAATTTTAATTTATTAACATTATGTTACATTACACCTCATCCATAGTGGATTGTAGAATGCATCTTGTTTCTCTCAGAGGTTTTGTATCTTCTTTAGTTAGTTGGCATCTCAGTGGACTGAATTCCTTCTTTCATGTATTCTTTAGGTGTCCCTAGACATTTCCTGTCGAATAAGTAGGAGATGATTGGGATTGTTAGAGATGACATCTACATGCAGTATGTCTAGGTCACTAGGCTTGATCTGCCAAGAGGGTTGAAGCCCAAGATGGATTTCTATGCAGAGCACTTCTTGGAGTTGAGAAATAGACTCATTATTTGACTCACTTACAGGCTCTTGTATTGGATGGACGTGCTTAGGATCCCTCTAGCTCAATTTTGCATGGGTTCTTATAGGCTATGGATAGAGGCTAAACATTAGATTCCACAGGAGGACAAGATTTGTCAGTTATATCATACGCAAGAGATTGAGACAAAGGAGCACTTTATCTTCCAGTGTCCTATCTATTATGAGATTCAAGGATGGTTCTGCTGTCTCTTTAAGGAGTCCTTGAATTCCCTCTCCACCTTCTTCCAGTACTTGGATTAGTGGCACTTAGCCCTGTTTTTGAGGGATACTTTGGGTCTCAGGTCTTAAACGCCGAGGACCCCCTTTGACCAAACATTACTTGATTGATTACATCCTTTTCTCTAGTGTCCCAGCGGATAAGGGCACCAATGGGTAGGTCAACAACAATGCCATTCCAGTGCAGTATAGATCCGTGAGATCTCGAGGGGCCTT
>JASDQU010736121.1:107616-119672 GCA_032191745.1 Picea mariana | reverse complement strand
GTTATTTTCTCGGTCCCTCTTGTTTCTTACTGAGAGGCTTTTTACTGCCTTCTCGAGGATCCCTGGGCGAAGCATCTCGAGGTTTTATTTCTAGGCTTTTGTCTTTTACCAGCTGCTTTTACCTTCTGGGCCTTTAACCCCTTCTTCCCACGAGATAAGGTGCAATCCTGCAAATAGGTCAACCCAATGCCTGGACAAGGGGAATGGGATAAATGAGCGGGAGATAGGATGAAACAATGGTGCTATGATGGGAGTGGACGATGGCTTTTCAGAAATTCCCCCAGTGGCAAACCAAGACCTATGGGCACAGGCTTGCTAGGGCACCCTGTCAATTTCCCCAAGCATGGTCAAGTGGGCTAATGTAAGATCCAAGCAGTTGTTAGAGATAAAAGGAATCCGATGCATATATTTAAAGGTTTCAATGATCAAAAGTGACACATACCATGATACCTGGACCAATTACCTCATGGAGCAAGAACCTCTTCTGATACAGGGTCAAGCTGATGGTGATGGATGCTGCTGCTGCTGACAAGACAAGGATGATGAATGAAGAAAAGGTGAGCCCTCCAGGGCCATGCTCAGGTCAATCCTACTCTCGGTACTCCATGTCTAGGACCTGTGGGCCTTGAGACATGATCTCCCAGTTATCCCTAAAAAGTGGGGATAACAGGGCCCTCAAGAGGGTCAACGTCCTGGTGGAAAGGCAAGACCCCCTGGGTCTAGGCCTGCCAAAGTGTCTCGGGGGAAACATCCTTCTTTCTTCCTAGTGCAATCCTCTGGTGTCTCTCTGCCCCTGGTTGGGGTCACAGCATCCATTTGTGGGCTTTCAGCCCCATGGAGATCCGAGCTAATCATTCCCCCATATGTACCTGCCTGTCGGGCAAGGTCCTGCAGCAACAAGTACGCCCTCCAAAGGCTCATAAGTCACATGTATCATAGCAATGTCAATCACATCTAATAATCAAATTACCCAAACATGTGCATCAAACCCCCCTTTACACAGACAAATGCTCAAAGACGTCATGCATTTTAACAAGTCTGGTTTGGAGAAGGTCTCAGGATGTCCTATTGGGCTAATCCTCCTTAAGTTTGGGGTGTTTCCCAGGTGAGAACCAATCTAGGTCATGTAAGTGTGTGTGAAGTGGCATAGGGGAAATGTTTGGGCAAAAGGCGCAGTGATAACAGGGAAATGTAGGTCTTGTCTGTGGGTGCCTCTGTAGAGGGCGAGCTGCACCTTATCATGGATGTCATTGTTTCCTAGCCCATTCAATGTCTTTTGTGCTTAGTCTTATTGTTTTTGGTCTTTTTTCTTTTCAAGGGAAAAGCTGGGGGACACCGTCCTGGCATGGTGACCAGAGGTGACAGTGTTACCCACAAGCATTTCACGAAAATGAGAAGGCTAGCTAGTGATGAGACCCCCTTTCTCTTGGCTATGCCACCAAGAGCCACTACCCTGGTTTGGTGACCAGATAGATGGTAGTGTCATATTGTTACATGCTCATGGACCTAATAGGTTAGATCATGATGAGACCTCCCATCCACCAACTAGAACCTTGAGTTTTGATTTATCTTATGGGTCCCCTTTTCTTACTGAGAAGCCTTTCATTGCTTTCTCAGGAATCCCTGGGCGAAGCATCTCAAAGATTTCATCTTGGCTTTTAACTCTTGCCAGCTACTTTTACCCTCTGGGCCTTTAGCCCCTTCTTCCCACAAGGCAAGGTACAATCCTTCCTAGTGTGGCTAACCCAATGCCCGAACAAAGGTAGGGGGAAAATGAGAGGAATAAGGATGAAAAGTGGTAAGTATTCATTAGTTGACAATCAACCTTTGTAAAACCAAGGTAATGATCTTCAATGGGATGAAGAACGTCTCTAAGAGTACCATTTATACTTCCAGGGTTTAGAGGTTGAGATCACCACTGCCTACACATACGCAGGGGGGGTCCAATTCTCCAAACCTAGGTTTAGCTTGAGGAAAGCCCTCCAACCTCAAATCAACAAAGGTTATGACTACCTTCCTCTCCTTGAGCACTAGTTCTCTATTGTTCAGGGGTTCTGGAACCTAGTCTTCTTGAGTCGGATTGGGACATGACAAAGAGAGTTCAGATCCTCATGCTCCACCACACCATCAAATGTAAGAGGACATTTGCACGGGCCATTGTTCAAGCAAGGTTCGAAACCCTTCCCATCAGAATTGAAACCATTTTTTGTACGGGTTCCCTTCTACACCGACTCTGATGCTATGCCAAGTTGCCAACTCATCATCTAGCAGAGATCGCTATCATTACCTTGCTCACCGCTCTTCGAAGGACATAGCCACTTCCAACATTTATGTTACAACTTGTTATCGCAGGATCTGTACTTATGCAAAGCCCAACTCAAGTCCCCCAAATCTGTGTAACTATGGAAAATCCTACCACTGTCATTAGTAAGAAATTCCCTCGTTTTAGTGATGGAGGAGGTCCACCACGGGGGAGGATTCCCCGGTGACCTCAAGGGATCAAAGTAGCAAGTATTGTAGCCAAGCCTACCACCCCATCTCTTGATCACCCAAAGAAAAGTCTAGGTCGAGGTAATGGAAGGAGTATGAAGTTGTTTGAGTACCTGCCTGGAACAAGAACACTTTATAGCATATATAGTATGATTTCCAACTACAAACATGCAATTAATACCTCAAGACACTAGACAATAATGATTGCAATCGCTGGTACGAATTTGCAACAGTACAACAGTCTTATAACAGCAATATAAATTTGTAAAGCAGCAATAAAAAGAGCTTAGAATTTCAACAATTGACCATGAAAATTAAGCATGCATCACATAGAACTTTATCCAATTGTTTAAGTGAAATTATGAGCAAGTTAAACCACCTTTACAAGAGTGTATGCAGCAAATAAGAGTGTATTTAGATGGCTGTAGCAAACGTTTGCAACAGCAGCAAGTTTACTAGCAAGTTAGTGAGTGTTAGTGTTAGGAAAGTTAGTAGAGACCTTGAGAGAATTGGAAAAGAGTGTTTGTTGATCAATTTCACCATAGGAGAGTTGTAAATCAGTGCCTTTGAGGGCTATGGAGTCTTTATAACAGCAATGCAACAATGCTTGAAGATTAAACTACAAAGACTAAGAGGTAGAGCTTAAACTCTAAGGTGCTAGCACATTAGGGTCTAAACCTTAAAGAGAAGGATTGCTAGAGTGCAAGCACTTTTGGGCTCTAGCAACATTTTCTCCCTTTTTAATACTTCAACTAGATGAAGAAATCAAATGTCTAGGGATAAAATCCTAAAGTACTAGCACTTTAGGGCTTTAGGACGCTAACCCTAGCAAGGAGATTTTACTAATTTTGAACAAGAATAACCTTGTGAGAGGAGCAAGCACTTATGCTCCTCTCTTAGGGTTTTACCAAGTAAGATATCTAGCATAAAGAAGCAATATTCACCGTGTAACATACCAACATAAAGATAAATTGCAGAAGATTAACTTACTTTAGCCAAGAAACCAAGAGACAAAACCCTAATTGCAGAAATTCTTCTTCAAAATCAGCAAAAGCATCCACAAAATAATCCTCCAAACATAGCGCATTAAGCAGAAGAGCTAGATAGCCCAAAGAGGGCAAAAATTTCAGACTTGTTCTCACAAATGGCAAGTTATGTTTATCATAAAATGTAATTAGAAAGTCCTCTATTTTTATGAGGCCTTCTTAACCAATTTGTCCACATAAAATTTGTAATGAACCAAATGCTTAAACTATCAGAATAAACTAGAAGTACACACCATGTACAGAATGTGAACGTGGAGCACAACTCCAAGATAGATAAGTTACACAATAACCCCTTAAAGAATAGGATAACCTCCTCCACATAACCAAATACACTTATCCATCACAATTCACATGTCCACAATAATGAATACATGATCTCTATATATACCTATTCACACTTGTACATGAGGCCCCTTTACTATTAGGGCGACCTTATTACATATATATTTACACATTACATGTACATTTAGCCCCATATATGTCCCCCCTTGGGGTCATATCATATACATTTAACCCTATATTTTACCCCTTTGGGTCATAACATAGTACCCTCCTTCAAAAAGCTTTGTCCTCAAAACTTTGCAATTAAAGGCTTCACATGTGATGAAACCAAATAATATGATTTTCTTATGCTCATGTTTTCTTCTTTCCATTGATGATGATCCATCCATCCAAAATCAATTATTTTCGGTCGTAATCCTTGGTGTCTAGTTGTTGCATAATTTTCTTTCCCTTGATTCCATGTATCGTTGTTGAAGCTTCTCCAATTTGTAGTAGATGTCGATCTATGATAATATCTTGTTGAATAATGGATTTGTGATGCCATAATGCATGAATATCGATGAGTATTCCATCTTCTTTCTTGATAATGTTGATAAAGATCTTCTTGTCTTCCTTGAAATCTTTCATGATAATGAGGCTGTCAATATGGTTTCACATTTAACGGTTTTTCTTTATTCTGCACACCCATTTCATCTATCTTCTTTTCATAGACAATGGAATTCTCTATCCTCTTTGCTTGGTCTTTGATTACTATAGCCTTGGAGATAATACCATCATATTTGGCATGTACATCCTCTAGATGAAGCTCAACTTCTTTAAGTATCTTCTGGTGACCTTCTTGAATCTTGCCTTCTTTCTCCTTTTGGAGTTGCAATGTCATTGTTTCCCCCATTTCTAGGGATAAATAAGGAGATGATGTCTTGAGGCCCTCAGGTTGCAGACATGGAGTGTTGAGGGATGAATTGACCTGAGATGTCCACTTACATAGATGGAGACCCACCTCATGATGGCATTCACCACATCAGCCTGTTTTCGGAAGACAGTGGATCTTGCTCCATGAGGTAAAAGTCAGGTATTGTGGTAAGTGTCACTTTAATACTTGAGGCATTTGAATATGTTGCATTTAAAGTTGTTTTTAATTATAGAACGTTTGCTTGGAAATTATGTTCTTTTCCCTGTTTCACCTTGGTGGTTGACATTGTGCCCTAGTAAGTGGTCACCCTTGGGGATAGGTTTGCTACTGGGAGGTCTCCTTGATGACTCATTGTACCATTCCCTATCATACTTATCATTTTTCACATTTCATCATTTTCGTCTCCTCATCTTTTGGGGTTTTCGGGTGTACTGATCCAAGAAGGGATCGTACCTCATTTAGTGGGAAGAAGGGGTTGAAGGCCCAAAGGCTTGTAGCTAGTAAAAGATAAAAGCCAACCATAAACCTTCTAGATGCTCGCCCAGGGATCCTGAGGACAATGAAATGTCTCTCATAAGAAACTAATGGGACTTGTGAAAAATAACAATTTAAGAATGCCAACCAAGGTAGAGCATGTCTGAGCAATGTTTTTCATGCTTAGGTAGAAGTCCCACACACTGTCTTCAACTTGGGGAAGCACAGTGTGACCAGGGTAGAGTCAAGGTGGGCAATGTTTTCATCCTTAGGTAGAATTCCCACTTTGGCTTCAACCTGAAAACACTTTAATTAATTAATGGCAATAAAAGGGCTTGGAAAAAGGTTGCATTGAAAACGAAGGTACAGTAAACCCTCTACAAAGGCACCCATAAATGAGACAATACGAACCCGTGTATGTCATGAACCCCATGCCCAAAAGTTTTACCCCCATCCACTTCATCTTCTTTGCATGGCTTAGAGAGGGTCCACCTAGGAAACACTCATTGACTTAAGGAATGACTCACCTAATAGGAAACTATGACAACCCTCCTATATCTAAACTTGGCAAGTTGCATAGGGTCTTTGAGCACTTGCTTAATTTGAAAAAAGTAGTTTCGATGCATGTTAGCACAAATTTCTACCCTCCAATCTGAGCAAATAAACCTGTTAGGACAATGGTAAAAACTTGGCTAATTAAAGGAGTAGGGCCCCAAATTGTCACTGACCGAACCACTCTCTGTTTGGGCTAGTCTTTGCTAGCATTGGGGGGAGTCCCTAGGCACAATGAAGCGCCTTGCTGCTGTCTTTAAATCTGATTTCTG
Organism: Picea mariana; assembly: GCA_032191745.1. NCBI lineage: Eukaryota > Viridiplantae > Streptophyta > Pinopsida > Pinales > Pinaceae > Picea > Picea mariana. The sequence goes on along the minus strand of JASDQU010736121.1, from coordinate 113,643 downwards.
CGTATAAAACCTTGAGAACAGCCGTTGATATGTCTTGGACAGCGTGCTAAATCTATCCAAAACACTTGAGAAAAATGGTTATTCGCTTGGAGGGAATCTGCAGAGTTAGCACAATGATAATAGACTAGAAAAAGAAGAGAAACAATGTTCAAAAGATTGAAATAATCACAATAAACAGTTCAGAAAATGACAAATCAGATCACAAATTTACCATAGTACCGCCTGTTATCCCCCACCTTTAGGGATAACTGAGGAGATTATGTCTCGAGGCCCACAGGTCCTAGACATGGAGTACTGACAGCCAGATCGACTTGAGCATGGCCCTGGAGGGCCCATCTTTTCTTCCTTTCAACACCTCCACCTTGTCAGCAGCAGCAACATCCATCACCTCGGCTTGGTCCCGTAGCAGAGATGGAACTTGCTCCATGATGTAATGAGTCCGGGTATCATGGTATGTGTCACTCTGATCCTCGAAACCTTTGAATATGTGCATTTAATTCTTTTTGTTTCTAACGGGTGCTTGGATCTTATACTTATCCACTTGATCATGTCTGGGGGGAATGACAGGATGCCCTAGTAAGCTTGTGCCCATAGGTTTTGAGTTGCCACTGAGGGGATTTCTAAAAAGTCATCGTCCGCTCCCGTCATACTTACCACTTTTCATCTTACTTCCCGTTCATCCATCCCTTTACACTGCTCCGGGCATTGGGTTGGCCAATCATCTAAGGGTTGCACCTTACCTTGTGGGAAGAAGGGGCTAAAGGCCCAGAAGGTAAAAGCAGCTGGCAAAAGATAAAAGCCTAAAAATAAAACCTCGAGATGCTTCGCCTAGGGATCCTCGAGAAAGCAGTAAAAAAGCTTCTCAACAAGAAACAAGAGGGACACATAAAAATAATAAAACAAGACCTGGTCAGAGGATAGGGGGTCTCATCACGAGCCAACCTATTAGGTCAATGGGCACCTAGCGGTATGACACTACTAGCAGCTGGTCACCATGCAAGGATAGTGGCTCTTGGTTGCTTGGCCAAGAAAAAGGGGCTCTCATCACGAGCCAACATTCTCATTTCCGTGAACGTGTTTGTGAGTAAAATTGCCACCACTGGTCACCACGCTAGGGCAGTGTCCCCTGACTAGCTTCTTGAAAGAAAAAGCAATAAAGAAATAAGAATAAAAGGCATGAATGGGCTTGGAAACATTTGCATCCAGGACAGGTGCAGCTCGCCTTCTACAAAGGCACCCACAAATAAGCCTTGCAATCCCCTACTGTAAGCCTTCCATTCCCCTGCTATCACTGCACCCCTTGTCAGGACATCCCTTATCCACCTCATCCATTAACATGACTTAGATTTGCTCTTTTTCGGAAACATCTCATTTCCAGTGGACACTAGCCCAATAGGATGCCCTGTCACTTCCTCCAAACTTGCCTTGCAAATTTGTATAATGTCTTTGAGCACTTGACTGGGTAGAAAGGGTTTTATGCACATGTTTCATAAAATTGATGATTGGATGTGATTGACATTGCTATGATCCCTGTGACTTATGAGCCCATGGAGGGTGTATCTGTTGATGTGCAAGATCATACCCGACGGACAGGTACCATATTGGACAGGTACACAAGGAGAGATGATTAGTTCAAACCTCCATGGGGCTGAAGAGCCCACCAAGTAGATGCTGAGACCCCAACAAGGGCTAGAGACAAGACAGAGGGGTTTGCACCGGAGAAGAGGAAGATGTTCCACAAAGGCACCCTGGCAAAGCTTTACCTAAGGGGGTTGTGCCCTCTCCACTGGAACGTTGGCCTTGGAAGGCCCATGACGTCACCCAGGATGCCCATGACGTCATCCAGCATTGTGGACGTTTTGGGGAGGCAATTATGGCAGTTGTGGCACGTGTGGCAGCTTGGAGAGGCCCAAGGAGGGCTAACGTTTTGCTCCAGGAGGCCAATGTTGCCCTAAAAAGGGCTAACGTCACCCTAGAAAGGGCATGACGTCTTACTTTTGCTTGATTAGGGTTTAATTTATGACATTTAATGTAAAAACAGTGTTATTTGGTATTTTGGCCTTGTCGGCCTTTTGGTGACCTAAATTTTATTAAGGTCACTTGGTATTGTATAAGTAGAGAGCTAAAACTCTCATTTTGATCATCATCTTTCTCTCACACTTAGTGAGGTCTGAAATTTGCGCCCTCCTTTAGGGTTTTTGGCTGAAAATTGATGCGCACTTGTTGAAGGAGGTTATTTCTTGGCTATTTTGGCATTTTCTTAGTGGAAGGTTTACAACTAGGGTTTGGCTATATGAATGCTTGATAAATGTAAGTGAATTTCTGCAAATCCTTCTTTATTTGAATGGTTCTAGTATCTTTTACTTGCATTTTAATGAAATTTGCTGAATTAAACCCTAGGTAGCAAGCACATGTTGGTGTCCTTGTTTCATGTCCCTATTAAGTTGTGCTAAGAGCCATTTTTTGTTGAAAATAAGTGTTAGAGCCTTGCCTTAGCAACACTCTACCATTCAATCTTCAAAGCTAGTTGTTCTATTCTTGTCATTGAGCTAAGGAAGGAGGAAAACGCACTAAGGCCTAGGGTTTCTACACCTTAGTGAGTCGTTTTCCCCTAGGGTTTGATTGATGAAGAGTTGCCTTAGCAACACTTCATCATTAAACTCTCTTGTCCTTAGCCATAGCATTTATTACTCAAGCTAGCCATTTTAAATTACCTTTTGAGCTAGAGAAGGAGGAAGACGCACTAAGGCCTAGGTCTACTACACCTTAGTGAGGCATCTCCCCTAGGGTTTGATTGTTGAGGCCTTGCCTTAGCAACACTTCAACATTAAACCCTCTTGTCTCTAGCCCTGTCACTATCATTTCGGCCCTTCAACATTTGTAGCTATTTTTTACTCCATTTGCCCTAACAACGCACTGATCTAAGACTTCTTGTGTTGAGTACCTTGATTACACACAACTTCTAAATATTCTTGAACAATCATTAACTACTTCTAACCCTAGCTTAGACTAACATTCACTAACCCTATTGCTGTTATTATTTACTTGTGTTATACTTATACCTTGTAGCATTTATTTATCTTTAAAGCAATTGAGTGATTGGCTGAAGCATTGCTTCTAATGTTGGTATTGATACATTGATGATAAATTGCCATTGCACATTGTGAAGTTTCTTCTTTAGCATTTACTGTGAAGTGATACATTGTAACCATTGCTAGTTTACATCATTGATTTGCTTCATCAATATTGTTTATCAATTGCTTTATATTAGAAGTCCGTGATTATATGAAGTACTAACCAAGCAAGTGATCTTGCACATGTATAGTTTTCTTGTTGCTCTGTCTCGGGCAGGTACACTTTTTGGTTACTATTTCCAGTTATCTTTACTCTTATTGACTAATAAGCCGGACTTTCTGATCAGTGGTGACTTGTGAGGGGGAAAACTTTACTTAGCCTTTTCAGACTTTGCCTTCTCAAAACCCCAGGTCACCGAGGACGTCTCCCCTGGGCCTACCACCCCAAACAGAAAGAGTTATCCTATCGAGGTGACAGTGGTAGGATAGTCTCAGTTTCGCCAGCTTGCCTTTCTTCCTTCCATCTTTTACTCCAACTACAAACTGTGCGATAACATTTTGGCGCCGTTGTCATGGAACATTGAGTCAATTCTCCTCAAGGCGACACTTTTTCGGTAAGCCTTTCCTCAAGAGGCCTTATCTTACAAAGCTTACCTGGCGACTCCCCTAAGGGTGATTCCCTTATTTCTTTGATAATTTCAAGAAAATTATCGGGCAACTCCAGTTATGACGAAGCCAACCATGACTTCTCAATGGAACCCGGGAAATTTTAAACCCCTAGACATGAGTAAGATCCCGGGATACCCTCGACAAATGCCCCCAAAGTACGAAAGGTGGCTCCCTAGATTCACTAGTAGTAATGGGGAAAGAGTTGACCATCATATGGATGATTTTTTTTCTTTCTTTCGACTCCATCCTATCAGTGATCATGCCGAAGATGTGGTGATGAAACTTTTCTCCACCACTCTTCACGAGAATGCTAGAAAATGGTATGACAATCTCCCCGATGCTAGCATCACAAATATGGGACAATTGGAAGAAACCTTTCTCGAAAAATGGGGTATTCAGTTGGAAGACATCTCAGTATTACTAAAACGACTTGAGGATATAAAGAAAACTGAGAATGAAACTCTCAGAGACTTCCAAGGTAGGTTTGAGAACACATTGTATCAGATTCCTAAAAGCCATCGTCCTAAAGACGAGTACATTGTCCATCTCTATACCCATGCACTTTTGGTGCATCTAGGTTTTCCCCTCGGTAAAAGGGGCCCAAGGACGCTCAATGAAGCTCACAGCATAGCTGCAAGAATTGAGCAAAACATCTCCTCATCCGAGATAAGATACCTCTTTACCTCAAGTACTCTTAGTATGGAAAGTTTGGTTGCCCTTGAGAACTTTATTGTTGATTTCCAAGAAGAAGGGGAACAAACCATGGATCAACATAGGATTGTTGAAGACACAGTTGAGGAGTTGGAACCTAAGCAAAATGATGAAGTATCAACATGTGCTCCTCCATCTGATGAACTCGTCCACGAGCCTTTTACCCCTGCACAACAAAAAGACGATGAGGTTAGTTGCTTTCCTTTTCAGGATTCCGATGACACCTTGTTCCATGATTCAAAAAGTGAAGGAGAAATGGAATCCTCGAACGAAGTAGATGTTCCTTGCTGTACAATTGAAGACGAAGGGGCAACTCATGAGGATGAAACAATGATGCATGTTGAAAACACCCAAGTCCTCAAAGCTCCTGCATAAGAAGAAATAGTAAGTTACCCACCTCTCCAAGATTTTGATGATTCTCTACTTTATGATTTGGGAAATGAGGAGGAGATGGATGAGCCATTGGATATTTTGAATCCTTCATGTTATGATACAGATAGAGACATGGATGATAATATTGATGACTTCATACATGTCGGAAGACGTAAATGGGATGTAGTCAGTTTTGGTATGGACCCCATTTACAACATTGAGAATCATTTCCAAGTGTTGCCTTCACAGTTATCACTACAGAATACTTTTGATTTTGACCAGTGGCAACAAGGAGATGATATATTTACCCATACTTTTCAAACACCCAAGGATGACCTAGTACCTTTTTTTCCTGATGATTTTCAGTCTTACCTTGAGGGTTTTGATGAGTACTCCTCTGAGCACTTGGATTCTTTCCATGAAGAAGATTATCAACCACCATTGTGCTCAAGTCTTGATGGGAGTAAAGACATCGTTTGCTTGAAGAAGGATCCTTATGACAATTTCCCCCAGCCACCTCTGATTTCTTTACTTTGTTGTGTCTCTAGAGGTGTAGTTGGGAAGTATGTCTTTGATATTGAGTTTCCTCTGGGACAAACCCTAGAGTCCAAGGGTTGGTTGAATACTACAAGTTTAAATCCGTCATCTCAGTCTTTCAACTTTCCCTTGAGAGTTTACCAGTGGTCTACTAGATCCTTGTCAATCCCTTCCCAGGTTTCAGATTATGAAAACGTCCTAGGTAGCCAACTTGCAGACCTTTTGAGTCAGTGTTCTAAACCTTTGACTTTTCACGATCCCTTCCTGAAGTGGATTGAGCCTTTTCCTCAAAGATTGACTTGGCATGATTTTATCCCTCCCACCCGCTTCCATGAGTTAGACTTTATGATTTCCGACGATACTATACATTCTCTAACACATGTTATTTTTGTGCTTAACTTATCACTGTTTTGGTTTATGATGAAGCACAAAGGCAGATATTGTGGGACATTGCTAGATTGGTTTCACTGGTCATTTGACTACACCTAACATCCATCCAGCAAGTAAGTACAGGTAAGTAGGCATTTGCATTCACTGTATATACCATTTGCATTTCATGCTAGAGTAGTTAGCTTTCACACTTGTACATATCTTTGCTTTCAGTTTTATATATATGAGCTGGGGTGATATCACCACCCCAAATGGTTACTGATAGTTTCTATTG
>JASDQU010736121.1:39250-62387 GCA_032191745.1 Picea mariana | reverse complement strand
AACATTTGGTAGGTGGTGGCGAAGTTCGGGTCTATCTCATAGAGTTGGGGCCATCCATAGGTCTCATGGCTGCAAGAGTCTAGCACTGTGGTGAGTGCCGTGACTGGTGGTCTGCTGAGGTAATCAACGACGCAATTGGTGCTTCCTGTTTTATACTTGATGTTGAGGTGGAATTGTTGCAAGTATGTGGACCACTTTTGATGGAGGTCATTTTGCAATTTTCCTTGTGTCTGCATAAACTGTAGTGTATTATGAATAGTGTGAATGATTGTCTCCTTCCCAAGAATTTAATGTCTCCACTGGCAGTAGGCTTGCACAATGGAGTACATTTCTTTGTCATAAGTAGGGTACTTACATACAACATGGAATAGTGTCTCACTATGATAGGCCACGGGGTGGCCGTGCTGAGTGAGAACGGAACCCACAACATAGTCTGAAGCATCTGTCTCGATATCAAAGGGATGTTTCAGGTCTAGTAGTGAAAGTACTAGGGACGAGCACAAGCGCTACTTCAAATCATCGAATGCTTGTTGTTGGGACCAACCCCACACAAATTTTTCCTTACCACCACCCCTGGTGATTTGGCTGAGGGCCCATGCAATATGGGAGAATATGGGAGAATGCATGGAAGGTCAATTGTGATCGAGTTGAAATATTACAAAAGTAAATCTATGGCCAACTTGGGTAAACAAACAACATGCGCTAGTAAAATATAGGAAGCAAAACCAAGCAAACAAGACCTTCCATTTTCGAAGTCACTAGTTGGTGATGAAATCCAACGTCGCGACGAAGAGACAAGAAGGGGCTGGGCTAGGGTGGAAAAGTTACGTTGATGACCTGCTTAATGGACTTACACCCTGGTGCAAGCTCCCACACATAATCGTGGGTATACCCTCCAAGGAGCCCAAGTGAGTCTGGCCAACATCGATTCCAGGTACTGTGAAGACTTACCCCTTCACAGTCACCTTGTGTAAGACCCTAAGAAGATAGGCTACTAAGGTTACCACAAACAACAATGATGCCTGGGGAAACAGTCGATAGTCTGATCCTCACACAAGGGCAAGGTATCTAGCCCGAAATCAACTTGAGAGGCATCCACTCATCATTGTGGGTATACCTTCAAGTGACCCCCATAATACGTGCAATCTCTACACCGAGATCAACAAAGCAGGGTGAGTAACTCTATCAATCTCAATGCGACCTCAGGTTTGAACCTTGTGTGAGAAGGGCTTCCCAGGACAAAATGTTGTAAATGGAATTTGACACTCCTTATCACAAGATACTATTATTTGTTTTGTGCTTTGGAGAGTGTGTCTCACTGCCTATTCCAAATCTCTAGCCTAGCTAATGTTGGTGCAAAAGAGCCCTAGATAAAGTTACTAGTTGAATTTTAAAGTTACGCAATATTATTAAAGGTCGTTGTTATGCAAAAAGGAGACGGAAATGAAACCAATGTTGTGTAAGACTCTGAACCAACAATGCATAAATAGGGATGAATGATACAAATTTTCCTTCAATGAATTCTATCTACATGAGGGAAAGAGGAGATTTCTGGAACAATGCGAACTACAATGTACGATCTTTCTTGAAATGTAATATCAAACAATCATGAACAATGCAAATTCCCTATTCGTTCTCTTTCAATATTTGAATGCCAATATTTTTCGAATAAATGGTTTCTTAAAAAAATAAAAAAAGGTCTTTAATTTTTTATTAGAAACCAAGAAACAGGGATGGAACTAAGAAAAAGTAAGCAACCAGTGAAAATGAAATACTCAACAAACACCCAAATTGATCTTTCAATGAAGATAAAAATAACAAACTGAAAAGACCAGTCTCTTCAAATGCACATGGGTAACAATTTTCCAAGTAATAAGCAATCAAAAAGGAAAATTAATCTCAACTTTTAATCCAATCAAAGGCTCCTGACCAAACAAGCACTCGGATTTCAGAATCGGAGATTATACCCTTTTTAAGAAAAGGTCAAGAGGTAAAAATTGAGAAAAAATGATCAAGAAGAGTTTTTGATTTTCGAAAAGTAATCATTTGTGAGATTTGAAGTCAAGAAACAGTCAATCACTGGCCAAAGAAGTTCTTCCTAGACACACAGAGATACAGTAAAACTGGTTTTCTATTCAATAATGAAATACGTTGAAACTGTAAAATGCGGCGGAAACAAGCTTGTTGGAATGGCGACGACTTATCTCTGAGAAGAGGTGTGACAGTTGCACTCATTAGCAAGAAGATCCTTAAAATGAGGATCTGCAGGCCTTTTACAATAAACATGAATGCCAAAAACCCTAGACATCCAAAAACCTAACCCTAGGAGATGAAGCGCCAAAAGTCATGTGGGACCCGTTTGGGTAAGTTAGTACATTAACTTCCCAGGGTCGTAACTTTTGCATACGATCTCCGTTTTAGGCGTATGATAGCCCGTTGGAAAGGTATCATCAAGGAGATTTATTTTTGGGCCTCAATCATGTGGTAGGATATCATTAAGAAGCTTGATCCTGAAAAACCTTCATTTAGGCCCTCAAAATGGCCCCAGAAGTGAAAACTGCTAAAAATAGTAAATTGCCAAAATTGCCAGAAAAATGTTTTGAGCAAGTTGGAAAAGGTAGGTGGCCACCGATATCCATATGCATCACTGAAGAAATCCAAGAATTGTTGGAGAATTTTTCTGACATAGTAGTGGATGAGTTGCCTCACTCATTACCACCTATTAGGAGTATTAGCCACCATATTGACTTGATTCTAGGAGCCAGTTTACCGAACAAAGCAACGTATCAATTGACACATCGAGAGAATGAAGAAGTTAAGAAGCAAGTTCAGGAGTTGTTGGATAAAGTTTTATTCAGGGAAAGTCTAAGACCATGTGTAGTGCCAACTGTATTGAGTCCAAAGAAGGATGGGGGATGGAGAATGTGTACAGATTCCAGAGCCACCAACAAGATTACCATCAGGTATAGATTTCCTTTACCTAGGATGGATGATTTGATGGAATGGTTGAGTGGAGCAAGTTATTTTTCAAAAATATACTTGAAGAGTGGATATCATCAGATAAGAATGAGAGAGGTAGATGAATGGAAAACATCATTCAAGACAAATGAAGGTTTGTATGAATGTCTAGCCATGCCATTTGGATTGACAAATTATCCAAGTAATTTTATGAGGTTGATGAATGAAGTAATGAAGCAATTTATAGGTAAATTTGTCATTGTATATCTTGATGATATATTATTTTTCAGCAAAACAGAGGAAGAACATTTAAAGCACTTGACATTAGTGATGAGGAAATTGCAACAAGAAAAATTGTTAATAAACTTGAAGAAGAGTTCTCTTATGAAGACAAAGCTCATATATTTGGGATTTTTGATCTCTTCAAATGAATTGAAGATGGATCCAGAAAAGGTGAGAGCAATCAAAGAATGGTCGTCACCTAGGAGCATATTTGAGGTGAGAAGTTTCCATGGTTTAGCAATTTTTTATAGAAAGTTTATTAGAAATTTTAGTGGTATATGTGCACCCATGATGGACATTGTGAAGAAGAAACATAAGTCTTTCAATTGGACAGAGGATGTTGAGAAAAGCTTCAGAGTGTTGAAAAAGAAGATAATAGAACAACCAGTTCTGGTTTTACCAGATTTTGGAAAGACATTTCAGGTGAGGTGTGATGCAAGTGGAATAGCCATTGGAGCAGTTTCGAGTCAAGATAACACGCCAGTTGCTTATTTTAGTGAGAATTTGAATGATGCCAAGGAAAAATATTCTACATATGACAAGGAATTTTATGCAGTGATTCAAGCTTTGAAAAAATGGAGACATTATTTAATTCCAAAGGAGTTTGTCTTGTATAGTGATAATCAAGCTTTGCAATTTATTACTAGGCAAGAGAAGTTGAATCAAAGACATGCTAAATGGGTAGAATTCATGCAAAATTTTAATTTTGTTATTAAACATATTTCCGGAAGGGATAACAAAGTCGCAGATTCTTTGAGCAGGAGAAATTTGGTTATACAAGAATTTAAAGTGAAGACCTTAGGGTTTGAGCACCTTAAGGAAATGTATCAGGAAGATTCAGATTTTAAGAAGACTTATGAAGCATATGAAAATCATTTTTTGAGGGATAATAACTCATGGTCAAAATATTTGATCCGGGATGGATTGTTGTTTAGAGGAATCCAATTGTGAATACCAAGATGTTCAATGAGAGATAATTTGTTGAAGGAAAAACATAGTGGAGGTTTAGCCGGACATTTTGGGCATGATAAAACATTTGCACAGTTGAGTAGTTTGTATTATTGGCCAGGTATGAGGGCATATGTTAAGAAATTTGTAGACCGATGTAATATTTTTCAACATGCAAAAGGGAAGAGACAAAACACTGGTTTGTACCAGCCATTGCCTATTCCAGAAAGGCCTTGGGATGCAATTAGTATGGATTTTTTATTGGGATTACCTAGAACCCATAAGGGAAGTGATTCCATAGTTGTTGTGGTCGATAGATTTTAGAAGATGGCACATTTCATACCATGCCAGAAGACAAATGACACTACACACATAACCAATTTGTTTTTCAGAGAAGTTGTGAGATTACATGGATTGCCCAAAAGCATAGTTTCAGACATGGATACTAAGTTTGTGGGACACTTTTGGAGGACTCTATGGAAGAGGTCGGGAATTAATTTATCTTTTAGTTCGACATATCACCCTTAGACTGACAGACATAATGAAGTGGTGAATAGGAGTTTGGGAAATTTGTTACGAAGTTTAGTCACTAAACAAGGTCGTCAGTGGGATCAGATTTTGTTACAAGGATAATTTTCATTTAATAATTCAGTTAATAGAAGCACTAGAAAAAGTGCATTCGAGATAGTATATGGAAGAAATCCGAGAGGGGTTGTAGAATTGAGAGAATTGAAACAAGATGAATTCAGGAGCGCTGGAGCAGAAGATTTTTCTACAAAAATGCAAAGACTTCATGATCAAGTTAAGAGGAAGATACATGATAGTAATCAAAAGTATAAGGACAGAGTTGATCAGAAAAGAAGGGAAGTTCAATTTGAGCTGGGAGATGAATTTTTAGCTCATTTGAGGAAGGAAAGGTTTCCCAGAAGAACATATAACAAGTTGAAGATGAAAAAGATACGAACATGCAAGATCCTTAGAAAATTTGTAGCAAATGCTTATGAAATTGAATTTCCAAATAATATTGGGATATCGCTGATATTCAACATTGCAGATTTGTATCCTTATAACAGAGATGATATAGGAGAATTGGATGATCAAGAAGAGATTTAGTGGGAAGAACAGATGCCTACAGTAGAAAAACCTCAGATGGAGAAAATTTTAGAACAGAGAGTTGAAAGGAAAACTAAAATAAAAATGTATCATGAATATTTGGTAAAGTGGAAAGATCACCCTGTGGAAGATTCAAGTTGGATAACTGAACCTGATATTTTGAAGCATGGAAAAACAATGTGAGAGCTCATGGACATGAGTCCATGAATATTTTATCCAGAGGAGTATGATGCAGGAGCATCACAATCACATGAAAAGGAAGCAGACGTGGAATTGGAATCAACACCTCAACACATCGAAGGAGCCGAACTGACAATTAACTAGCTTGGAAGCGGTGCAAAGACTTTTTGGAATTATCGTTAATTAATTTTGGTTGTGTAAAACTGGGCCACCATTTGAAATGATGGAACCATTGTAAATCCTTTACATGAATATAAATGTATTACAGGTGTGGGATATTATCCCCGATTAGTCATTAGGTTGCATTAATTGAGTAGGTAACTGCTTGAATAGAAGGTGATAGTATTTAGATAGAAGGAAGAAGAGCGAAAAAAGGCTCTGGGTCCTTAGACAAGTTTTTCTTGTAATAGTTGTAAAGGATAAACGACTGTAATTATGTTTCCTTCTGAAATGAATAGAACAGACTAAATTGACCCAAATACACAGTGTTGATATTGTTTACAGTTTGACTGTGTTGTTATGTTTTTTTGAATGGATGATGTTCATAGTGAATGAATGAATAATTGAACGAGTTCAATTGTTTCTCCTCTGTAAGATTATGAAAGGAGTGTGTGTAGAGCGCAAGGACTGTGTGTGAATAAGTCATTTTCGACTTAAATCTCAGAAGAGATAGCGGGGAAATTCCGTATGCAGAGTGTTCATATTGAGCACAAGGAGTGCGTATAGAAAAAAACTTGTGTTAAAGTTTGAAATCTTAGGAGGTTGAGCGTAGAGTATGCCAAGAGGGCATTAGAAAGTCTTTTGAAAAAGACACAGATTGAAAGTGTGCGCTAAGGGGAGGGATTTAAATTTCATTTACCAGAATTTCATTAGGAGTAGTGGTTTTAACTCTCAAGAGGAACCACTTAGAAAAGTTTCTAAGTTTTGAAGAGTTGAAGCGTTCAAAGGTGAAGCGAAAAAAATTGAAGTTTGGAGAAAGAACAAGTATGGAAGATTGAGCGGGAGAAATCCTTTAGAAAATAATTTTGAAGATTCGACCAGATCGAGGGTCAAGATCAATTCAGAAAGAGCCGAAATCTTACAAGTCGTTAGATATTGGAGAAGTGGCACACTGGTTAGTCGCGAGGAGTCATCATAATTTTGCGAAACCAAAAGATTTGGAAGAAGAAGAGTGAAATTCGTGAAATCGTGAAACATGAAATATTGAAATCATTAGGACCGTCCATTAAAAGAGGACACATGACAACAGATCAACGTTTCTCAGATTCGTAAATCGAGAAGCTGGAGGTAAGAGTCGTGAAGATTCATGAAATGCGAAATTGCGATATAATCACAACCGTTGGTTGGAGAGCCAGTGCGGACTGTTGATATGATCCAAATATTTCACGATTTCAGGTATCGGAGGATCGAGAGATGGAGGTGAACCGCATCAAGAGTTCCCGATACGTGAAATCCCGACGCGCTTGAAAAGATTTACCCTAGGTCATAGTGACGGGTCATATGGATGGAGGATAAGGGAGGAGCTAGCATGCACTAGACCCTTGTTGGAATTTTGAAACTCAGAAGTTAGAAGGATGGAGAGTCGGTTGACTCATATAGCCAATATGTGAAATCACGACGCACCTCTTCGAATAAGTGTGTGGTCACAAGGCATGGTCACATGCAAAAAGGATTGCACTTAGCGCTTGTTAACGTGGGCGAAAGTTTCATAGAGACCCGTGGATTGTTTTCTTAGAGGTTCCAGTAGGGAATCAAAGACTGTTTCGATTCAGTATTGAGAAGATCCTAAACCGGGAGGTCGCACAACCCTTGGAGAGTAGGGGGTCTACAACAATTATGTATATTAATGGATTATGCTATTGAATTTGCTAACATCATATATTATCACCATATGCTTGCTTTTCTTGGTTGTTGAGAACTAGTTGCAGGTATATTGCTTTGGGTCAACTACTCAACGGTGGACTTCATCAAACGTCTGGATGAGGTAGGAATTTTATCTTGTCTTGCTAGCATATTTGTTTATATATCATACTTGAGAATAGAGTTGATTTCTGCAATCATTTCCATCTGTTGTGATTTTCCCCTAGCCACAGAGATATTATCCTCATAACAAAATTGACGACCATACTGGGGATTGAATCTCATTTATTGGGGTTCAGAGTGTTTTTCTCCTTAGATTGCTCTTTTTCATATTGTGTTTTTTTTTGTATCATTGCTTGACAATCTTTTTTCACTCTGGGTCTGAGTATTTCATCCTTCTTCTTTGCGTAGCTATGTTTTTGAAACATATACGTGGGCTTTTTCTTGACAGTCGCATATATATGCATGCTATCCTTTTGCAAGATTAGTACATATGCGATGTTTCCTTGAACAGTCACGTACATCAACCTCTTTTTCTTGTTTTCTGGGTTTGGTGGTTATTGGGTAGGTTTTTATAATTGTTGAGTGACTGCTAAGTGTTTGTGGGATGACAGGAAACCTGTCTTTGGTTGAATTTTTGGGCGGAGTCTTTCTCGTTATATTTTCATTTTGATTGTCCTTGTACATTGGGCTGGGTGTTGTGATCCTTGGTATCCTATTTGAGTTGTCTCTTTCTATACACGGTAGAGTCCATATATCAATTTGTTGTTCAGTCCATGCATTTTCATTTTTCTTACATTGAAAATACAAAAATATTAGGGATTTTTCATTAATTAGCATTTTGATCTTTTGAGTCTTTTTCATTTAGCTTAGTGCATGTAAAGAAAGATTGCATTTTTATTTAGAATTGCAGAGTTGAAATTGAAAATTGCATTGTTTTAAGAAGCATATCATTCATTGAAAATTGAAGTTAGGACTTTGCATTGTATTCATATTTACTTTACTTGCTGATTCATAACATCATGAGTTTCATCACTGCACCTTTTTGAGTAATAATGACCATTAAAATTAATGCTATAATTTAAAATTGATTAGTAAAGATTTTGTTTTCTAGGGTGCACAAACTAGCTTAGGATCAAGTGCCCTGGAATAGGATTTTGTAAGTAAAATTATCCAAGGTTGTTAAATAAACATATGTGTCTGACTAAGGGAGTGGAGAAATCCATTGTATAATCGTTAATATCAGAAGGCTCCACTTACACTGGAGTTAATCATGAGGTCGTGCGAGGTTGGTTGAAGGGATATCCCCCTGATACATTCTTAGCGTCAGAGATATTTCTAGGGATCTATTCGTATCTAGGGATATTGCTAGTGCTCTTACCTCTATGAGAGGCAGTGATTTCAAGGTTTCGAGATTTTCTACCTTTCACATATGGTGGACCTGACTTACGACTGCTCGCTTGTGCATCGGTTATACATTGGTTTCTTATTTGCTTGAATTAGGTGCCACATAGGTTACTTGCAAGGGTTATTCTGCAGGTACCCTGGGTCAGATAAGGGTCAGACAACACACAGCCTTTATGGAGGATTACCTCTCTAGGGGGATCTGACCGACTGGATGTTAATCCCACAAGGGCCATTATAACTAATTATGTTACCTCTGATATTTAGCAGGGAGTCTCAGGCCCCTCTTGGGAGAGACATACCTTCTTTAGGGAGGCAATCCCCTTTCAACCACTTTACCCCATTTGTGTGCATATTGGTCGTTTGATTTTTGGTAAGCTCTTTGATTACTAGTTGGCCTTAGGATTTATTTTTGTATCTTGAGTCTTAAGTCGTCGTGGAGTTGGACCATCCTCCCCACCTGTCTCGCCGCTTGTTATAGTTACCACCGTATTTCGATTCCTTTCCTTATAAAAGGTGTAGAGTTATTAGACATGGTACACACACCTCCACTATTTAGACTTGTAATTCTACAAGGATGAGTACTGAACTGAGTCATCAGAATACTAGAATCCCTTCGACTCCCACACCTACTATAGTTAATGGAACCCCTTCGACTCCTGCAACCACAATGGTTGTAGTGTCGGAGGCACTTATCATCACTACTGCCCGTCCTGTAGTGAATTCTCAATCTATTGACACGAACCCATTTGGGTCTCTTGGTCACTCACTGGGTTATAATGTTCACTCCATCCCTATGGCCTCTAGTCCCTTTTCCTATGGTATGCTGAATTTTACTTCACAGTTTTCAAACTCCATCCCAACTGTTGGCCCTAATTCTAGCATTGGACTTGGGGGCACAACCCCTCCTTATACTCCATTTTCATTTGGTGGCTATCAGATCCCTCAAATGACTCCTGCTATGGGAGGCATTCCTTCTTTTAAGCCCGGGTTTAATCCTCTTTCTTCTGGGTGGAGAAACCAACCTGTTGGACAAGCTTCTACTCAAGTTTCATCCTATACCCTCACCTCCTCAGTGTCGATTCTGACCAATACGTTTGGCATGATGAATCCACCTCTATCCTCTAGATTCACACCCGGAGGAGGTCAGTTTCACACCTTGGGCAACCCCCAACCTGGAGCCACTCTGGTTGGGAGCAATTTTTATAAACCCCATTGGAAAATTCCTACTGGAATGATTCCCAACCAACCTCTTATGAATCAACCTAGAGGAGGGTCTTATAATCCCATACAGGGCCATGGTGCTTACCAAAACCCTAGATGGGCTGCAGTTCCCCAAACACAATATTTCCAGGGAGCTTGGGGCCAGACGCCACACCCCCGTCTCCCTTTTATGGACACACTTAACTTTCTAGACTTGTCTAAGTTGATGAAGGACCCTATGTGTCATGATCCTACATGGCCCCTCGTCCCCACCAAGCTTCCTTCAGACATCCTGAAATTCGAAGCTAAGAATGGTAAGGATCCAAATGATCACGTCACCACCTTTCACCTATGGTTCTCTTCAAATTCCTTTAATGACGATTCCATTCAGTTAATATTATTTCAATGCACCCTCATTGGGGTTGCTGCGAAATGGTATATCGAGCTACCTAGGTGGGAATATGAGACCTTTATTCAGATGGTGCTAGTATTCCTTAACCACTTCCAATCGCCGGTTCGTTATGATGTTGGCATAGAAATTATGTCGACTTTACACCAGGACACAACCACTCATATCTCAGATCACATCCAGGAGTGGTGTAGACAGAAGAGGTTGATTAAGACCTGCATACCCCTAGCCTTTCTTTTAGAATGGTTCCTTAAGTCTTTGCATCCTCCTATCTTTAAGGATGTTGCTACATCCAGGGTTACAACTGAGGAAGAAGCAATATTCAAAGCCCAGTAGTTAGATATTATATATGCTCAGTCTGGGATGTTATACCATATTCTTCTGGACGCATTGAGGTCAACCTATGAACCTAGACAAAATCCCAGACCTCATGCCGATGGCATTGTAGGCTCCCCCAATGTGAAATCCGTAGACTCGGTGACAAGCCATTTGAAAGAGTTTTCTCTAAACCATTCTGCAAGAGGGCCAGCTTCATTTGTGTCTTCCAATCCCACTCATTTGGTGGATGTACATTCCATGCAATCGTCGACCGACCCAAATGGTAACCAACAACTAGGTGGGAATAAGAAGAAAGGGCGTCATAATAATCGTAAGGGTGGGAAGAATAATAATAAACCCAGGGACAATGGTAATAATGAGAAGATGAATTATAATGCTGGAGAGGGAAAGAAATAAATGCGTAAGGTGAAATTTCCTTGTAAGATTTGTGCATATGATCATCTTACTCATTTATGCCCTAAACTTATAGAAGTTGCAATGCTCTTATCTCCTCCGCTCGTCGTGCTGGCGAATCCTTTCCCACATAACTAACACATAGCCTCGAGCTCCTCTAATGCTGGAAATGTGGCCAATGGGAGTCAAAACCCACCTTCACAAGACAGTGATGTTTATGTATCAATATGGTCAATTCTCAGGTTAATGTAGCCACCCAGTCTCGCGATTATAGTTCTTCACAGACTGTACCTGGTTTAGAATCTCCTCCTCCTCCTTCAAAGATGACTTTACATATAAAAAAACTAGAGCCACCACCTCATATTTCGAAAGGAGTATTCAAGCGCTCTACCCACAATCCAAATGCTAGAGTCGCCCATAATTCCTCTATTGTTGTGGATCTGGGTCAAACCCCTTGTGTGATGTTGAATCTGGAGGCACTCCAGATGTGTCCTTCACAAACGAATGCCTTGTTATCTATGTTAGGATCTCTAGACCCCAGTGGATCGAAAGTTATCAAGTTTGACGTCATAGATGTGAAGCCTCGCTTGACTTACAATGTGACATTCCAAATCCACGTGGGGTACTAAAAGTATACCATCAAACATGTAGTTGTTGATGAAGGCATTTTTACATGTGTGATGTCCCTGATCTGTTTGAAATCCCTTGTTTCTTCGAATCTTTCTCAATTGCCGACCATGTTGAATTATTTTGATGGTTGTTCCTTTCGCCCTCACGGTATTCTTCCTGCCTTTCTGGTGTAGTTAGGTGGGAGGACGATAGAGGTGGATGTTGAGGTAATTGATGGGCTTCTCAATTATAACTTGTTACTAGGACACAATTGGACTTATGCTATGACTGTCGGCATATCGTTTATCTTCCGTACTCTTTGTTTCCCTCACGATTGGAAGATCCTGACGATCGATCGATTATCCTTTGTGTATGCTAGCCCCAATGCATTAGTTGGACCATCGATCCCCGTGGTCGATAACTCTCAACTGAAAACTAAGAATATTGATGCCAGAATGTATTCATCCCTTATGGGTACCTTCGACTTCATGGCACCGATTCACCATGTTTACGCCATGTCCAGTAAGCTTGTTTTGTTAGAGAGGTTCGTTCCTTTCCGCACTTACTATTTTAACGATCTTTTGACCCTACCTTCCTCGACTTCATATTGCGAAGGTCAGTCACATACTGGAATGGCCATGCCACTATCGGTAGCGAAGATTTTGTATCAAGCTATTCTTGACTCTTTCGTCAATCCCGATCCTATTACCTCGCCAACAGACGAGGAAGATCTTGTTCTTAAGCCCATGTGGGACACTTCATTGTCTTGTTCACATGTTTTTCTCTATGATACTTTTCCCTCGAATGAATCCATCGTCAAAGTCATGAATGGTTCTGACAAACCTTGGGATGATATGCATCATCGCTCTTATTTTCTCCCAAAGCTTGCTAGAATCGAACAAGAGGACTGTCGATCTACTTTGAGTGAGATAGTCGGTCACGTTGTAGTTCCAATTGATACACACGACATTTATGCCAAAGGAAATATGGAGATTATATCTCCTACCATCATGATCAATATCTCTCGTACCCCTGGCAAGATTGAAAACACACATATCGGTGCAGATTGTTCGCCAGAAGAAATCCTGATCTACACCGAACTCTTCAAGGAATTCCAAGATGTGTTTTCTTGGTCATATGAAGATATGCCAGGAATCGACCCTCGCATTTTCAATAATGAGATTATAACTTATCCGGATGTTAAACCCGTTCGACAATGCCTTAGAGTTGTCAATCCCCGAAAGGCCCCTGCTATTAAGGCAGAGGTAGAGAAGCTATTTAATGTTGGATTTATCTACTCGGTTCCCTTGACTGAATGGGTATCCAATCCCATTTCTGTGAATAAGAAGAAAGGAACCATCTGTGTATGCATGGAATTTCATGACCTGAACAAGGCATGTCCTAAAGACAACTTCCCGACACCTTTCATCGATCAGATTCTTGACGAGTGTGCGGGAAGCAAAGTCTTTTTATTTATGGACATATTTTCAAGGTATAACCAAATTCAAATTAAACTCGAGGATCAGAACAAGACGACATTTATTTGTTCTTGGGGTACTTTCACATACCGGAATATGCCTTTTGGCCTTAAAAACGTCGGAGCAACCTTCCAATGCGCTATGACCTTCACATTCCACGATCTTAAGCATACAGTCGAAGCTTATATTGATGATATTACTGCTCACTCTAAGAACCTTCGGCTAGTTTTTGAAAGATGTCATTATTATAGAATCCGGTTGAACCCTCACAAGTGCATCTTTTGCATTAGGTCTACTCGTCTTTTGGGATTTCTAGTTTTTGAGACCGGGATCATGGTAGATCTGTTAAAGGTTGAGGCAATACTTCGGTTGCTCCCCCCGCACACTATTTGACAACTTCAAGGTTTACAGGGGAAATATATCTTTTTACGTCATTTTATAGTAAACTATGCCAATATCACTAAGGGTTTAATGCATCTTTTGAAGGACACCCCTTTTATCTAGGATGAGCAAAGCCAAGAGTCCTTCGATGCTTTGAAAAAAGCCTTGGTATCGACGCCTTTGCTGAAGTCTCCCAACTACAATAGGGATTACTTGATTTACATCATCGCGTCCGAGGAGACGATTGGTATGGTTTTTGTTTAGGAGGATGATGAGCTCCACAAGCACGCCATCTACTATCTTAGTCGAAACTTAGTCGGTCTTGAGCTCAATTATTCTCACAATGAAAAGCTAGCTTTGGCTTCCATTCACACAGTCCAATGTTTACGCCATTATATATTTATTTGCAAGACTACTATGGTTGTCAATGTCAATCCATTTCCATACATCCTTACTAGGCATATCATAGGGGGGAAATACAATAAATGGATTGTCATTTTACAATAATTTGATCTCGATTTCGCTTCTACAAAATCAAAGAAATCACTAGTATTTGCGGAGTTAATATCCAAATTTCCATGATTAGATGAGGATGTTATCCATGTTGATTTGTTTGTGGACGAACACATTTTCCTTGTCTCGTCATCTGACCCCTGGTATGGATACATTTCTCTCTATCTTTAAACTTTGAAGTTCCCTCAGCATCTCTCACGAGATGACCGATGACGTGTACGATACCAAGCCAATAATTACACTATCGTCGACGATGCTTTGTATCACCGAGGAATAGACAATATCCTACATCGTTGTTTAACTCACGAAGAAGCCAAGTCATTTCTAAACGACTTCCATAGTGGGGCTTGTGGTGGTCATCTATCCAGGCTTTCGACAACCCATAAAATTTTGCAAGTTGATTATTTTTGGCCATCTATCTTTAAATATTGTATTGAAGTGATTAAGAAGTGTCACCCTTGCCCGGTGTTCACTTGAAAAATTCCCTCGCATCCAATCCCTCTTCACCCAGTCATTATCATCGGTCCCTTCACCAAGTAGGGGGTGGACTTCATGGATTTCAACCCAACTTCGGTTGGGGGGAATCAACACATTATCATGGTCGTAGACTAATTTACTAAGTGGGTTGAATCCATGCCTACAATTAAGTACGACGGGAAGACTGTCACCTTCTTCGTATTCAATCAAATTATCGTCCGATTCGGTATCTCGACTGAGATTGTCACTAATCATGGAAATAACTTTCAGAATGAAATGATGGAAGATATAACATCCAAGCTGGGGTTTAATCTTGGTCATTATTCCCCTTACTACCCTTAGGAAAATGGACAGGTAGAGGCTGTCAACAAGTCTCTCAAGACCATTTTGCAGAAAATTGTCAGCCAGAGTAAATCTGACTGACACATTATGCTATATCCCACACTCTAGGCATACCAAACCTCGGGCAATAATTCCAATGGATTTTCCCATTTCCAATTAGTACATGGTGTGGAGTCGATATTACCTATTGAATGTGAAATCCCTTATCTTAAGTTGGCAGTCACTCTCCTCCTTGACACTTCCCATATTGAGCGACGCCTCGTACACCTAGAGAGTCTTGACGAGTAGTGTCGAGACGCCTCTACGACTATTCAGGAGAATAAAATACATGTCAAGGTTCAATAGGATAATTATGTCTGTCCTTAGTTGTACGCTGGGGGTGACTTGTTTCTTTTATATGATCAAGCTAAAGAACCACTGGGGGCAGGCAAGTTCAAACCCATGTGGCACGGTCCCTATATCATGCGATGTGTCTTAGAAAAAGAAGCTTATGAGTTGGAAGGTTATGAAGGGAATATGTTGGCTGAGTCCAGGAATGAGCTCTACTTGAAAATATATTACTCTTGAGCCCCAAGCTTGGGAGTAACTCTTTGTATACTAATGTAATTTAGTGTATATATCTTTTCCCTTTAATTTTTGTCTTCAACTTTCTTATCGAGTTTCCCCTTGGTTGGCATATGTCAACAAAGTCTTCGGTCTACTTAGGATTCATAGACGAAGCCAGTCATCATACACAGAACTTGGCTTCCGCCGCTTGGGTCGTCTACTCACTCAAGGGTCTACTGGTGTCTTTAGGTGGCATATGCCTAGGGCCATCCACGAATAATGTGGTCAAATATAGCGTCGTTATAGAACTCTTACACAATGATATCTCACATGGTATTCACTCTTTATAGGTTCGCCTGGATTCCCAGTTAGTAGTATTTCATTTGAACGGAAGTACTGTGTGCATGATCCTACTTTACTCCGATGATTCCTATGGGTATGTCTTTTAGAACGACAATTTGATTTTATTACTTATTATCACATACTTAGGAGTTTTAATTATGTATCTGATGCTTATGCTAATTTTGTTTTAGATTGGAATTTGTCTAATAACTAAAGCAAATAAACCATCTCATCAATGTACACATTGTAATATAAGTAAAGTCGAAGATCCATGTTCTATATATATTTTTAAAAATATTGTGTTTATAGTAAAAAATTGGGGCCAACACCCTCAATACACATATACAACCGATAATACAATATCCATGACATCTACGCTTGTGGCGCCGGATGTGTGTCATGATAAAAAACTATGGCGTTTGCGAGACATTGAAAGAGTCACACCCAAGCTCTGGGCACACCAACCACTTTCTGTTGCATGGCCTCCGACAGATAATCTACCTGAACCATCGAAATCCTATGTGTCAAACGAGACAGGTTTCCCTGCGCTTTTTGAAGGAGTCGCTTAGCTTCTCCTCCCGCCCCCTCATCTCCTCGGTGCCTCTGATGACATCGTGGAAGCCCGTCTGGCCATCGTGGACCTACGTATGTGTAACACAAGTGTCTAGTTAGTACTTAAGAATAATCCAAAAATATTTTTGTTTTACTATACAAAAATACAAAAAATGAAATATTTAAAAACATTGACATACCTATGTCCCCGTAGGCGGTCCTGGTGGTAGTGGCATGTTAGGGTCCCCTCTAAAGTCGAACCCTGCATAGGGGTAGTCATCCAGAGAAATGACCTGTCACCTCCATGAGTAAAAGAAATCATCGTTGTAGGGTGTGGGCACCCTACCTCCCCCCTGTCATCTCATTACCTCGGTCCACTATGCCATGGCTAGATCGTGATGTCCTCTCAGAATGATCTCGACTCTAGGTCCCAAACCTAGAACCCGCTCGAAGAAAAAGATACACAATATAGAGACAAACCCAAAGTTCCTCTTGTCACCCTGTTTTCACTCTGTCAACTGGCTCTTCATATTAGCCAGTAGTGAGGTGAAAAAATCGTACACCATGGGTCTCAAGAACTCTACAAAATAGAACATGAGCGGCCTCGATAACTGGTGCAGCGAAGCCGATCCTATGATCCTGGTCAAAACGAGGACAACAATCTTGAGGATGATATTGTTTATCGCTCGGATGGGGAGTTGACTCCTGACCTTCTTGGTCCCTGTTACACAATGAGTGTCTATGTACTCCTCTATATTCACACCACTCCCAGCTGCCCGAGCTTTGAGGTTCACCACCTCACCTTGACGCGATAAACTAGTCAAAAAATATATATCCTCAACTTCAATGCTCAATGGTTGCCCATCGAGGTTGAAGCTCTCACTGTCATGATTCCAGTAATCGACAAGCAACTCAAGGAACCTAACCTAGCCCCTCATCCCTTTGAGTACCCAAAATGTGTACAAGTCACATCTTTTCAAGGCCATTTAGGCCCCCAGATCTCTTTCCACAGTAGCATCGACCTCCTCGTGTTCCCTTTCCCTCCATTCTAGCACCATCCTACCAGACAAACGTCAATTTTTGAGTTAGCAACCATAGAAAACCTTCTTTATGGACTTGTACATAGGCTGTAGCTTTCACAGTCATTTATAGGGATGAGTACATGTGTCCTGTATTTTACACAGTCGCGTATAACCTCACGTATACGTGACCCGATGAATGGTAGCCCGCTTACACTAAAATAATCAATTTGCGCCCTAATTTACTCCAACTTTGAAACCTAATTTAAAAATATAATCTACTAGAAAGGAAGAGGAGGGGAAGAGGAATTACTTGGTCCAGACGATGTCTTATTTCGTCACCCGACGCTCCCGCAATCACTAGTTGAAGATCATAGGTAATTTGGTCCAATTTTCACTATTTGGGTAAAAATTCAAAATGACATAGTAAATTTTGGTTTTGTTACTATTTATAGCAATTTTTACCCACTTTCTATAGTTTCGAATAATTTTTTCTCCTAATGGACTAATACAACAGTGGATTGAGTTGGTTTTTGTAGTTTTCACCAGGGCTTCTTGCGGATTTCAACGTTATGTTGATTGTTTGTAACCAAGGGCAGGTATTTTCGCTACCCAACATATAGGATAGGTATCCATTCCACCATGCACGTTTGCATTTTCCTATAACTGTCACTTATATGCCTTAGGTACGAACCCATTTTTTGCGACACAAAACCTTCCATCTGTTATAAGACGTGTTGTTATCAAGTGGTAGAGACTTACCAAACATGGGTACCCTAGTTAGATCCTCTGCTCCATTTGGTGCCCATGCCGAGATTGTTTGCATAGGACTGGGAGTCCTTGTAGCTAATACATGACTTTATGCTAA
Source organism: Picea mariana (assembly GCA_032191745.1). NCBI lineage: Eukaryota > Viridiplantae > Streptophyta > Pinopsida > Pinales > Pinaceae > Picea > Picea mariana. The sequence goes on along the minus strand of JASDQU010736121.1, from coordinate 44,171 downwards.
GCCTCATTTCTCATTCATAAACATGATTCCCTATACCTAGAGGACTCCCAAAAGAGTTTAATTTAAGCTCTTTTCCAACTCATTTTCAAAAAGCGAAAAGATTGCCGAGTGAACTTGTCTCTTTCACACTTGTAAATTGGATTTGAAAGGACGTCTATTTGGTACAAGTTTATCCCCTTTTTCACACCAAGTAGACTAATATTATGAAAAAGGACATTTTTTTGTGTTAAGTTGTGATTGCATCTCATGCCCTTTGTTGCAGTATTGAGCCTATAGCCGGTTTTGGCTTTGTGTTATAAACTGTTTGCCTCAACAGTTTTTCATCCTCAACCAAAAAGAGCCTCATTTATATCCTTTGCAATTTGACACCCTATACCTAGGAGGGAACATTCTACCAAGTGTCCATCTCCCGCATGCACCTCCTTGCATTGAGAAAAGGTATGTTCCACTACTGGAACTAGTTTTTCTTACTTGTGACACTCATTTCTTCCTCTGTATCATAGCATTCATTTGACTATGAAAAGAAAAAAAAGACGGGAGGGAAGTGAGTATTATCTTATATTGGCAGCAGTCGTGTCGCCTTTGAATAGAGAAAAAAGTTATTGAGTCAATTTGTCATCATAATTTTGGGTTTAGAATGGCCTTAGGAAGTTGAGCTCATTACATAGAGTTTTCTCCCTTGAATGGTTACTCTTCCAATCCCCATGGAGAATTTCATCGATGCCTCCTACATCTCATGGTTTCATCATTAATTCTATGTTGGCGGAGTCTTCCATATGTCTCATGCTCTTGTTCAAAGGAAGTCTATCAACCTGTGTCGGCCATTTCTCATAAATCTTGACTTTTCATGTCAGCCATACCCTCATTTTGTCTCAAAATCACATGATGTTGTAGTCCTATCACACACCCTAATCCTACTTTCATCATTGGTAGGTAACCTCGAACCCAACAGTCGACATTTCATCATTGTTCGTTGACTGGGTGGTTTCCCTTGTGTTCAATGACAAGAAATCTATTCACACATTGGGATTCATGTAGTGTCTTGGATTCCATTAGCCTTATTGGTGGTTTCCTCACCTTTGTCAAGAATTTTCCTCATTGTTTGCTATTCAAAGGGTATTTTTTGTGTACCGCTTGCACTTGGCCCACATGAAAGACTCACAGGGTCATTGGTTCATGAACATGTTCTTCATCCTATTTCCTCCAAATCATGAAGCTCCTGCTTTGTACCTTGTGCTGAATGATGAGAGATTCATTAATGATATCCTTTTAGCGATTCTCCTTCCATCGACTTCGGGTCATCTAATCTCTAATTCCTGAGTTGTTGCTACCTTTTCATTGGACCAATATCTATATGACTTCATTGATCATGGGAGATCAAATTGTACTCCACTGTATACATATATCTTCTGATTGATTTTGAGACTGGTTCTACTGCGCCTTGTTCGTGACTATGACAACCTTTGGCATGTAACCACATTTGTATTTGCCTATTCATGGCCACATACAATTTTTTGGTATATTTTCACATGGATCTGCAGTGTAATTCAAATTGGTAGCCATGTATGAAAAATCAGTGCAGAATGTAATGAGCAACTAGTTCTTCCATCTATTTCTCCATCATTCCACTTTTGGGTTTTTATAATGTATTTCGGTCATCGCAGATACTCCTCTGACCTCAAACATTAGGGGGCATCTGTTATAGCAAGATTTGCCTCACCCTATGCAATCTTGCACATAGGGCCTTTTTCCATTTCCCTATGTAGACTTTTCATCCATTTTTGCAAATCCCAGAGCTAAAAATACATTTTTTCCACATATACTCACCTTTCCTACTATACAACATGCGTATATGCATGTTGCACCATTACAACCCACGTACATCGAGATTTGTGCCCATAAATGAAAAATGGTGTAGGGTTTCCATGTCACGACAATAGATCAATGATCTTTGGCCTTCCATATACTAGAAACGTTCTGACTCGGCCCTTGAATTCCATTTGAAGGCTATAAATGGGCCAATTTTGAACTATGGAAAGGAGGAGAAAGAATTCAACTTTGAGAGAAAAGTTACTCTGGAGGTATTATTAACTTCACATTGAGTCTGCATCCCTTTTTCCTTTAAGTCTGAACACAGTGTTCAACCCCCAAGCTCTTCCCTTATTAATTGATAACTTCATTGTCTCTCTTCTATGAGCTTGCCTTTGGTGGAGGATTGAAGTGGTGGAGGCCCAACTGGAAGGAACTTAGCTTCTCAGTTCCGAACCATGCCGACACAAAATTCTGTAACTTTTTCACTTTTGTTGATCATATATTAATAGAAATACTCTTTTCCCGTCCAATTGATATCTAGAAAATATTTGAATTATTATTCCATGGGCGTATTTGTTATGTATATTAATGGATTATGTTATTGAATGTGCTAACATCATATATTATCAACATATGCTTGCTTTTATTAGTTGTTAAGGACTATTTGCAGGTATATTGCTTTGGGTCAACTACTCAAGGTTGGACTTCATCGAACGTCGGGACAAGGTAGGCCTTTTATCTTGCCTTGCTAGCATATTTTTTTTATATAGCATACTTGAGAATATAGTTTATTTCTGCAGTCATTTCCTTCTGTTGTGGTTTGCCCCTAGCCATAGAGATATTTTCCTCATAACATGAGGTCTATTTATGTGATCTACAAGTGAATTTACATCAGTTATTATGGTGACAGGGATGACGAGAACGATATCTTGGAGAAAGTCGAGTGGCCCGTAGATGAGGAGATGCAGACTAGATCGTTGAGGGAGCGGTAGAAGATCAAGTTTATCTAGAGGTAGGCCAGGTTGACGATCAAGAGCGGGGATTTCATTTCCATTAATCCAATCTTATTCGAGGAAGATGATGATGTGGTGGAAGAAATGGGAGAGTAGGACAAGGGAAACCAAAACTAGAGACAACAACAATTTGTTTCCCATGTTCCCCTTTTGGATGAGAAAGAGATCAAGCGCATAGTTATGGAGAAGAATAAAAGGGATGAAATTCTTAGTAAGTACATAGGTGAGGATCTCATGGAGGATTAGGCCGAGTCCAAGGAAATTCTTAATACTTAGTGATAAGGCATGTCGACAAATATTATGGATCATTGGTTGTTTTTCCAAATTTTCTTCTTAACTTATATTAAATATACAATATGGAGCTTAGGTCATTCTTGAGGATGAAATAGTGTTATAATTAAGACATCCACCAGGTTCCTTTCTTGCTGAATAGGGAAAAGGGGCACTGGTAATATTTGATCGTATAACTTGGTAGTCCTAATTATGCCAAAGTAGGGGCAAGATGAAAAACTTGGAAGGGAACGAAGTCGATGTGACCAGTGCCATAGGAAAGGGCCCCAATTGTAGATACTTTTAGGCTAATAAACTACTCCCCATCTGTAAAGAACTCAATAAGGCCCCTCAAGGAAAAGAAGAGGAGGTGTAGGTATGTGATCTACAAGCGAATTGATGCGAGATCATAATATGGATACATGAATGATGAGGACAGTATCTTAGAGAAAGTCGAGTAGCTCGTGGAGGAGGAGATCCGAGGAAGATCACTAAGGAAGTGATAGAGGATTGAGTCCATGCACTAAATTATGAGAGGCACTGAGGAGTGACTTATGTTTTTTCCTCTGGAAAGCAAAGCCTCCACAAAATTCAATTGTGGAGGTTTGCATATGTAGTTTGTGAATTAAATTGTTTTCTTCTGGCTGCTACCGCTACTTTTGTTGCTACTACGCTCTGCGTATCTGATTCACATAAAATCATTTTTAGACACACACACACATATAGATAAAATGAATTTAAAATATAAAACACAAACATATATAACTAATTTGTATTTATCAAAAACTAAAATTAGTTTCTATTTGCAAAACAAAAGTGAAAAACTAATCAGTGCTATTAATAAAACCACATGCACGATTAGTTCTACGAAATGCACCATTGCAGTATACTTTTTTAATGTTAAAACATGTGGTGCACTTGGTTATATTAAACAAATCGTCTCTCTATGTTACTTAGAGCACCATATGCTTTTAACCGATGCGTTGTCTTTTCTTGACGCATCATTAACAAACACGTTTTAAAAGACACATTGGTGCATTTCGTTTAAAGTAAGGCATCAACGAGCTCCATTTCAACTTTATTTGCATTGATACTTGTGCATTTGTATTATAATGCATCGATAATGGGGAATCCCATAAAACGAACCGATGTGGTAAATTATTATGTATTTTGATCATTTTTTTGTAGTACACATCACCGATGTGTTTTAGCTATTTGACGCATCACAGAGGAAAATGTTTCTTTCAAAAGCTTGGCGGTGCATTCGATTAATAGAAAATACCTGCGCATTTATCTCAATTAGCACACTTCCTAACATCTTAGTGGTCCTTACCATAATATGCACCGTGCTAGTAATTTGTGAACATTTGGCCCGGTATTGTGCTATTTACATTACCGATGCATTGTTTTTTATCTAGCTGCATCGAAAGGTGAAATTGTCGTGTATCAACTTACATAGTGTGATGCGTTAATATAAATGCATCGATTCTACCATTCTATTGGAGAATCGATGTTTTTTTTAACAATGTGTTCTATTGTCAATAGAACTGGTTACAGGGCATCCACCGAAACGAAACAATGCAATGGTGTGTTTGGTTAACATAAATGCATTGCTAACCCATTTTTATGAAATGTGTTCATGATGGTGCACTTTTACTAATGGATAGTACTAGTGTTTTATAGTTTCCAGAGCACTGGCTTGATGTTTATTTGTGCACCGTATAAAATAGCATATCGATGCAGTTTATGTTAGTATGGGCACCGCTTCATTAGATTGATTCATTGCAAATCAAGCGGTGTGATTTGTTACTAGGAACGCATCGGTG
>JASDQU010736121.1:20985-32298 GCA_032191745.1 Picea mariana | reverse complement strand
GGAAAATGGATAGGTAGAGGCTGTCAACAAGTCTCTCAAGACCATTTTGCAGAAAATTGTCAGCCAGAGTAAATCTGACTGACACATTATGCTATATCCCACACTCTGGGCATACCAAACCTCGGGCAAGAATGCCAATGGATTTTCCCATTTCCAATTAGTACATGGTGTGGAGTCGATATTACCTATTGAATGTGAAATCCCTTATCTTAAGTTGGTAGTCGCTCTCCTCTCTGACACTTCCCATATTGAGCGACGCCTCGTACACCTAGAGAGTCTTGACGAACAGTGTCGAGACGCCTCTACGACTATTCAGGAGAATAAAATACATGTCAAGGTTCAATATGATAATTATGTTTGTCCTTAGTTGTACGCTGAGGGTGACTTGTTTCTTTTATATGATCAAGCTAAAGAACCGCTGGGGGCAGGAAAGTTCAAACCCATGTGGCACGGTCCCTATATCATGCGATCTGTCTTAGAAAAAGAAGCTTATGAGTTAGAAGATTATGAAGGGAATATGTTGGCTGAGTCCAGGAATGGGCTCTACTTGAAAATATATTACTCTTGAGCCCCAAGCTTGGGAGTAACTCTTTGTATACTAATGTAATTTAGTGTATATATCTTTTCCCTTTACTTTTTGTCTTCAACTTGCTTATCGAGTTTCCCCTTGGTTGGCATATGTCAACAAAGTCTTCGGTCTACTTAGGATTCATAGACGAAGCCAGTCGTCATACACAGAACTTGGCTTCCGCCGCTTGGTTCGTCTACTCACTCGAGGGTCTACTGGTGTCTTCAGGTGGCATATGCCTAGGGCCATCCACGAATAATGTGGTCGAATATAGCGTCGTTATAGAACTCTTACACAATGATATCTCACATGGTATTCACTCTTTATAGGTTCGCCTGGATTCCCAGTTAGTAGTATTTCATTTGAACGGAAGTTACTACGTGCATGATCCTACTTTACTCCGACGATTCCGACAGGTACGTCTTTTAGAATGACAATTTGATTTTATTACTTATTATCACATACTTAGGAGTTCTAATTATGTATCTGATTCTTATGCTAATTTTGTTTTAGATTGGAATTTTTCTAATAACTAAAGCAAATAAACCATCTCATCAATGTACACATTGTAATATAAGTAAAGTCGAAGATCCATGTTCTATATATATTTTAAAAAATATGGTGTTTATAGTACAAAATTGGGGCCAACACCCTCAATACACATATACAACCGATAATACAATATCCATGACATCTACGCTTGTGGCGTCGGATGTGTGTCATGATAAAAAACTATGACATTTGCAAGACACTGAAAGAGTCACACCCAAGCTCTGGGCACACCAACCACTTTCTGTTGCAAGGCCTCCGACAGATAATCTACCTGAACCATCGAAATCCTATGTGTCAAACGAGAAAGGTTTCCCTGCAATTTTTGAAGGAGTCGCTTAGCTTCTCCTCCCGCCCCCTCATCTCCTCGGTGCCTCTGATGACGTCGTGGAAGCCCGTCTGGCCATCGTGGACCTACGTCTGTGTAACACAAGTGTCTAGTTAGTACTTAATAATAATCCAAAAATATTTTTGTTTTACTATACAAAAATACAAAAAATGAAATATTTCAAAACATTGACATACCTATGTCCCCGTAGGCAGTCTTGGTGGCAGTGGCATGTTATGGTCCCCTCTAAAGTCGAACCCTGCATAGGGGTAGTCATCCAGAGAAATGACCTGTCACCTCCATGAGTAAAAGAAATCATCGTTGTAGGGTGTGGGCACCCTACCTCCACCCTGTCATCTCATTACCTCGATCCACTGTGCCATGGATAGATCTTGATGTCCTCTCAGAATGATCTCGACTCTAGGTCCCAAACCTAGAACCCGCTCGAAGAAAAAGATACACAATATAGAGACAAACCCGAAGTTCCTCTTGTCACCCTGTTTGCACTCTGTCAATTGGCTCTTCATATTAGCCAGTAGTGAGGTGAAAAAATCATACACCATAGGTCTCAAGAACTCTACAGAATAGAACATGAGTGGCCTCGATGCCTGGTGTAGCGAAGCCGATCCTATGATCCTGGTCAAAACGAGGACAACAATCTTGAGGATGATATTGTTTATCGCTCGGATGGGGAGTTGACTCCTGACCTTCTTGGTCCCTGTTACACAATGAGTGTCTATGTACTCCTCTATATTCAAACCGCTCCCAGCTGCTCGGGCTTTGAGGTTCACCACCTCACCCTGACGCGATAAACTATTCAAAAAATATATATCCTCGACTTCAATCCTCAATGGTTGCCCATCGAGGTTGAAGCTCTCACTGTCAGGATTCCAGTAATCGACAAGCAACTCAAGCAACCTAACCTGGGCCCTCATCCCTTTGAGTGCCCAAAATGTGTACAAGTCACATCTTTTCAAGGCCATTTAGGCCCCCATATCTCTTTCCACAGTAGCATCGACCTCCTCGTGTTCCCTTTCCCTCCATTCTAGCACCATCCTACCAGAGAAACATCGATTTTTGAGTTAGCAACCATAGAAAACCTTCTTTATGGACTTGTTCATAGGCTGTAGCTTTCACATTCGTTTATAGGGATGAGTACATGTGTCTTGTATTTTACACAGTCGCGTATAACCTCACGTATACGTGACCCGATGAATGGTAGCCCGCGTACACCAAAATAATCAATTTGTGCCCTAATTTACTCCAATTTTGAAACCTAATTTAAAAATATAATCTACTAGAAAGGAAGAGGAGGGGAAGAGGAATTACCTGGTCTAGACGATGTCTTATTTCGTCACCTGACGCTCCCGTAATCACTAGTTGAAGATCAGAGGTAATTTGGTCCAATTTTCACTATTTGGGTAAAAAGTCAAAATGACATAGTAAATTTTGGTTTTGTTACTATTTATAGCAGTTTTTACCCACTTTCTATAGTTTCGAATCATTTTTTCTCCTAATGGACTAATACAACAGTGGATTGAGTTGGTTTTTGTAGTTTTCACCAAGGATTCTTGCGGATTTCAACATTATGTTGATTGTTTGTAACCACGGGCAGGTATTTTCGCTACCCAACATATAGGATAGGTATCCATTCCACCATGCACGTTTGCATTTTCCTATAACTGTCACTTATATGCCTTAGGTACGAACCCATTTTTTGCGACACAAAACCTTCCATCTGTTATAAGACGTGTTGTTATCAAGTGGTAGAGACTTACCAAACATGGGTACCCTAGTTAGATCCTCTGCTCCATTTGGTGCCCATGCCGAGATTGTTTGCATAGGACTGGGAGTCCTTATAGCTAATACATGAATTTATGCTAAGCCTCATTTCTCATTCATAAACATGATTCCCTATACCTAGAGGACTCCCAACCGAGTTTAATTTAAGCTCTTTTCCAACTCATTTTCAAAAAGTGAAAAGATTGCCGAGTGAAATTGTCTCTTTCACACTCGTAAATTGGATTTGAAAGGACGTCTATTTGGTACAATTTTATCCCCTTTTTCACACCAAGTAGACTAATATTATGAAAAATGACATTTTTTTGTGTTAAGTTGTGATTGCATCTCATGCCCTTTGTTGCAGTATTGAGCCTATAGCCGGTTCTGGCTTTGTGTTATAAACTATTTGCCTCAACAGTTTTTCATCCTCAACCAAAAAGAGCCTCATTTATATCCTTTGCAATTTGACACCCTATACCTAGGAGGGAACATTCTCCCAAGTGTCCATCTCCCGCATGCACCTTCTTGCATTGAGCAAAGGTATGTTCCACTACTAGAACTAGTTTTGCTTACTTGTGACATTTGTTTCTTCCTCTGTATCATAGCATTCATTTGACTATGAAAAGAAAAAAAAGACAGGAGGGAAGTGAGTATTATCTTATATTGGCAGCAGTCGTGTCGCCTTTGAATAGAGAAAAAAGTTATTGAGTCCATTTTTCATCAAAATATTGGGTTTAGCATGGCCTTAGGAAGCTGAGATCATTACATAGAGTTTTCTCCCACGACTGGTTACTCTTCCAGTCCCCATGGAGAATTTCATCGATACCTCCCACATCTCATGGTTTCATCATTAAGTCTATGTTGGCGGAGTCTTCCATATGTCTCATGCTCTTGTTCAAAGGAAGTCTATCAACCTCCGTCGGCCATTTCTCATAACTCTTGACTTTTCATGTCATCCATACCCTCATTTTGTCTCAAAATCACATGATGTTGTAGTCCTATCACACACCCTAGTCCTACTTTCATCATTGGTAGGTAACCTCAAACCCAACAGTCGACATTTCATCATTGGTCGTTGACTGGGTGGTTTCCCTTGTGTTCGATGACAAGACATCTATTCACACATTGGGATTCATGTAGTGTCTTGGATTCCATTAGCCTTATTGGTGGTTTCCTCACCTTTGTCAACAATTTTCCTCATTGGTTGCTATTCAAAGGGTATTTTATGTGTACCGCTTGCACTTGGCCCACACAAAATACTCACTGGGTCATTGGTTCATGAACATGTTCTTCATCCGATTTCCTCCAAATCATGAAGCTCCTGCTTTGTACCTTGTGTTGAATGATGAGAGATTCATTAATGATCTCCTTTTAGCGAGTCTCCTTCCATCGACTTTGGGTCATCTGATCTCCAATTCCTGAGTTGTTTCTACCTTTTCATTGGACCAATATCTATATGACTTCATTGATCATGGGAGATCAAATTGTACTCCACTGTATACATATATCTTCTGATTGATTTTGAGACTGGTTCTACTGGGCCTTGTTCGTGACTATGACAACCTTTGGCATGTAACCACATTTTTATTTGCCTATTCATGGCCACATACAATTGTTTGGTATATTTTCACATGGATCTGCAGTGTAATTCAAATTGGTAGCCATGTATGAAAAATCAGTGCAGAATGTAATGAGCAACTAGTTCTTCCAGCTATTTCTCCATCATTCCACTTCTGGGTTTTTATACTGTATTTCGGTCATCGCAGATACTCCTCTGACCTCAAACATTAGGGGGCATCTGTTATAGCAAGATTTGCCTCACCCTATGCAATGTTGCACATAGGTCCTTTTTCCATTTCCCTATGTAGACTTTTCATCCATTTTTGCAAATCCCAGAGCTAAAAATACATTTTTTCCACATATACTCACCTTTCCTACTATACAACATGCGTATATGCAGGTTTCACCATTAAAACCCACGTACATCGAGATTTGTTCCCATAAATGAAAAATGGTGTAGGGTTTCCATGTCACGACAAGATATCAATGATCCTTGGCCTTCCATATACTAGAAACGTTCTGATTCGGCCCTTCAATTCCATTTGAAGGCTATAAATGGGCCAATTTTGAACTATGGAAAGGAGGAGAAAGAATTCAACTTTGAGAACAAACTTACTCTGGAGGAATTATTCACTTCACATTGAGTCTGCATCCCTTTTTCCTTTAAGTCTGAACACAGTGTTCAACCCCCAAGCTCTTCCCTTATTAATTGATAACTTCATTGTCTCTCTTCTATGAGCTTGCCTTTGGTGGAGGATTAAAGTGGTGGAGGCCCAGCTGGAAGGAACTTAGTTTCTCGGTTCCGAACCATGCCGACACAAAATTCTGTAACTTTTTCACTTCTGTTGATCATATATTAATAGAAATACTCTTTTCCCGTCCAATTGATATCTAGCAAATATTTGACTTATTATTCCATGGGTGTATTTGTTATGTATATTAATGGATTATGCTATTGAATGTGCTAACATCGTATATTATCAACATATGCTTGCTTTTATTAGTTGTTAAGGACTATTTGCAGGTATATTGCTTTGGGTCAACTACTCAAGGGTGGACTTCATCGAACATCGGGACGAGGTAGGCCTTTTATCTTGCCTTGCTAGCATATTTGTTTATATAGCATACTTGAGAATATAGTTTATTTCTGTAGTCATTTCCTTCTGTTGTGGTTTGCCCCTAGCCATAGAGATATTTTCCTCATAACATGAGGTCTATTTATGTGATCTACAAGTGAATTTACGTCAGTTATTATGGTGACAGGGATGACGAGAACGATATCTTGGAGAAAGTCGAGTGGCCCGTAGATGAGGAGATGCAGACTAGATCGTTGAGGGAGCGGTAGAAGATCAAGTTTATCTAGAGGTAGGCCAGGTTGACGATCAAGAGCGGGGATTTCATTTCCATTAAGCCAATCTTATTTGAGGAATATGATGATATGGTGGAAGAAATGGGAGAGCAGGACAAGCGAAACCAAAACTAGAGACAACAACAATTTGTTTCCCATGTTCCCCTTTTGGATGAGAAAGAGATCAAGCGCATAGTTATGGAGAAGAATAAAAGGGATGAAATTCTTAGTAAGTACATAGGTGAGGATCTCATGGAGGATTAGGCCGAGGCCAAGGAAATTCTTAATACTTAATGATAAGGCATTTCGACAAATATTATGGATCATTGGTTGTTTTTCCAAATTTTCTTCTTAACTTATATTAAATATACAATATGGAGCTTAGGTCATTCTTGAGGATGAAATAGTGTTATAATTAAGACATCCACCAGGTTCCTTTCTTGCTGAATAGGGAAAAGGGGCACTGGTAATATTTGATCGTATAACTTGGTAGTCCTAATTATGCCAAAGTAGGGGCAAGATGAAAAACTTGGAAGGGAATGAAGTCGATGTGACTGGTGCCATAGGAAAGGGCCCCAATTGTAGATACTTCTAGGCTAAGAAACTACTCCCCATCTGTAAAGAACTCAATAAGGCCCCTCAAGGAAAAGAAGAGGAGGTGTAGGTATGTGATCTACAAGTGAATTGATGCGAGATCATAATATGGATACATGAATGATGAGGACAGTATCTTAGAGAAAGTCGAGCAGCTCGTGGAGGAGGAGATCCGAGGAAGATCACTAAGGAAGTGATAGAGGATTGATTCCATGCACTAAATTATGAGAGGCACTGAGGAGTGACTTATGTTTTTTCCTCTGGAAAGCAAAGCCTCCACAAAATTCAATTGTGGAGGTTTGCATATGTAGTTTGTGAATTAAATTGTTTTTCTTCTGGCTGCTACCGCTACTTTTGTTGCTACTACGCTCTGCGTATCTGATTCACATAAAATCATTTTTAGACACACACACACACATATAGAAAAAATTAATTTAAAATATAAAACACAAACATATATAACTAATTTGTATTTATCAAAAACTAAAATTAGTTTCTATTTGCAAAACAAAGGTGAAAAACTAATCGGTGCTATTAATAAAACCACATGCACGATTAGTTCTATGAAATGCACCATTGTAGTATACTTTTTTAATGTTAAAACATGTGGTGCACTTCGTTATATTAAACAAATCGTCTCTCTATGTTACTTAGAGAACCATATGCTTTTAACCGATGCGTTGTCTTTTCTTGACGCATCATTAACAAACACGTTTTAAAAGACACATTGGTGCATTTTGTTTAAAGTAAGGCATCAACGAGCTCCATTTCAACTTTATTTGCATTGATACTTGTGCATTTGTATTATAATGCATCGATAATGGGGAATCCTATAAAACGAACTGATGTGGTAAATTATTATGTATTTTGATCATTTTTTTGTAGTACACATCACCATTGTGTTTTAGCTATTTGACGCATCACAGAAGAAAATGTTTCTTTCAAAAGCTTGGCGGTGCATTCGATTAATAGAAAATACCTGTGCATTTATCTCAATTAGTGCACTTCCTAACATCTTAGTGGTCCTTACCATAATATGCACCGTGCTAGTAATTTGTGAAAATTTGGCCCGGTATCGTGCTATTTACATTACCGATGCATTGTTTTTTATCTAGCCGCATCGAAAGGTGAAATTGTCGTGTATCAACTTACATAGTGTGATGCATTAATATAAATGCATTGATTCTACCATTCTATTGGAGAATCGATGTTTTTTTTAACAATGTGTTTTGTTGTCAATAGAACTGGTTACAGGGCATCCACCGAAACGAAACAACACAATGGTGTGTTTGGTTAACATAAATGCATTGCTAACCCATTTTTATGAAATGTGTTCATGATGGTGCACTTTTACTAATGGATAGTACTAGTGTGTTATAGTTTCCAGAGCACTGGCTTGATGTTTATTTGTGCACCGTATAAAATAGCATATCGATGCAGTTTATGTTAGTATGGGCACCGCTTCATTAGATTGATTCATTGCAAATCAAGCGGTGTGATTTGTTACTAGGAACGCATCGGTGTGACCATGTTATTGAAGAACCGTCGTTTTGTTAAACAGGGTGTTGTGAATAGTAGTGCACCGGAAACGAGGCATTAAAGGAAATGCCCCACACTGTCAAATTGGTCAATATTTATTCCGGTGTGGAGCTGCTAATTACAATGGTGCATTTTTTAAACTGGTTTCACCACTTAGTTATATTTCTTGTGTCATTTTTTAATGGTGTTCTTGGTTAAATGTAACTCACTGGTGCTTCAGAGTTTGAAAAGCATCAACACATTATTTACTTGGCGTTGTCCTCTACAATGCATCAGATTCATATCATTTATGCGGAAGAACCACTTAAGGTAAGAATTGGATGTGTTGATGATGGTGCTTATTGTGAAGTTAGCACCAAATGCACTGCACCAGGGAGAACCAAATCAAAATGGTGCACTACGTAGAGATGGAATTGTTTTTGAAAAAATTCCCAAATTTCAAGCTACATTCAAATTTTAAACTCGATGGAAATGGAAATTTAATAAACAAATTACCCGGACTCTTATGTCTCGAGGAGGCATGGTTCCATCGTTGAGAGGTAATGAAAATTCATGGTAATTTCCAAAAAAATGGAAATGTGTGGAATATTGACTGATGGAGAAATCCAAATCACTGAGAAGCATAAAAAACAAGGCATCTGTGAAAATAGAGTAACTAGTGGGTTTTCTTGAGATATTGACAGCACTGGATGAGGTGTCACAATGAAAATTGGTCTGGTAATTTCTTTTTATTTACCCTTACCGCGGTGTGCCATCAGACATTGTGTATGCACCAGTACACAAGGTTCAATGGTACTGGTGCACTTTGATTAGTGTTTTTTATTTTTTTATAACTTTTGAAAATGCATTTGAACATCTACATGTTGGTACATTAATTTTTAATTGAGTATCGGGGCAGATGAACTGTATAGGTGCACTGACAAAAAAAATTCAGAAAATCTTTTGACCACTCACATCCGTCAACAACCTATGCTATGAACAATGACGGTGCATTTGATCATTTTAGCACCGGTGTGGTATATTTATATGTGAATCGACGCATATATTCCTGAAAGGTGCACCAAAAAAAAAACCTCCGCAAAAACCCCCAGCTGCCACTATAAACAACTAATGGATAATTGTTTTGGGGAGGTTCCATAAAACCCTTTGCAAGAAGGTGTTCTCATTGTATTGTTCAAAACCATTAATAATATGTTCTCAAAATACCAAAAACCCCATATAATCTCATCACAATGAGTTCACGGAAAGAAATGTATGACTTTCTAGAAAATGTTGACCTTTTCAATGTCTTCAAAACATACTTTTATAAGTCTTTTACATCACTCTAAAAAAAACTAACTTTAAACTAAAAATCTAAACTAAGCTAACTAAAATAACTAATTTTTGTTCTTCATTTTGTGACCAACTTTTCTTTTCTTGATAGGAGCAGGATTGTCAGTTATTGGTTCTCAAATAATTAATTTTTTTCCCTTTTGGTTAGCTTCTCTTTGGATTTGATTTGCATTCCTTACTTCCATGGGATTTGGTGATGACTTAATTATTGCTTCATTACCTTCTTCATCTTGTGCTACGATTTCATGTTGAAGTTGCACGAGAACATGTTTGAATCTAAGCATATCATTCCATTCTGCACTTGTCAGAAATGGTTGTATGAACATATTTTAATACAATAATTCAATCTCTATTTTCATTGAATAAGGACTGGAAGGCCGAATCATTATAAATTCAATGAGCATTGATAGAATAGTAAAATATTTTCCCAATGAGTTCACAATAGTTTTTCCTGAGAAAAATTGATTTTCATCCATATCCAATTTCATATCATCCCAAAATGAAATTAACATCTATGTATAAGTGTCCTTTGAATGTAACCAGGGATCATTTTCCCAAGGAGATGGTCAACCAAACTTTGAACTTACTCAATTTTCTTGATGAGGGATTTTAGAAACTCTCCTTTTTCTAAACATTTGTAACATTTACCATAGCTTCAAATCTATCTCTAACTCCAAATGCTCTTAAATATTGGTCTTAGAGGGAATTCATAAATTCAATAATCTTCTCTCCTTGTGGCATTTTCTTTTCAACATCAAGGAAGAGATTATTGATATCTAACTGTGCATTATTTATGATAATTGTTTCACAATGTTGATGTAGATCGAGATGAAATATGAATTGATCCATTACATGAATGATCTGATCCCAAAGGAATTTTCTAGTTTCAACCAAGTGTTGTGTTCCAGTTGTTTTCTCTAACACATCCTCTAGCAATTTATTCAGACTTTTCTTTTCTTCAAACAAAGTATTAATGCTTTGAGTTTTTTGCTCAAATTTTTCTTCAAGCTCCTTTATATACATTCCCCTTTGTTGATTGGTCTTCTAATGGTCTGAAAATGTAACTGAATCCATGATAGGTAACACTGGTTTTGATGAGGGATCACAAGCTTGATTCTCTTGATGAATTTTATTAATTTCTTCTACATATTTCTCTTGAAGTTTCTCTTTATCTACTTTCAATCTAGCAATTTCTTTAGTTAGTGCAACAATATTCACTTGAAGTGAAACATTCTCTGACTGTGATTTGTCTCTTTCTTGATAAGCTTCAATCAATTCTTTAGATTCAATAAATTGAAAATGAGGAATTTTCAACTTATCCTTTAGATTCTTATTTCTTTTTCCTTCTCATCAAGAATATTTTTATAATTTTTGCTTGTTTTCTTACCATCGACAATTGTTCCAATTTGATTTCCCAATTCCCTGATTTTTTTGGCCTTGATTTTGTTAATGGCATTTTCATTATTGAGCTGCTGATATAATTTAGTTACCAAAGTATGTAAATTTCTAACATTCACAGTTGACTGAATTAACCTTCGAGAAACAATATCACTCGTTTGTCTGTTCCATTCAACTAAATCAACATCATTGATTTGACTAAGATCTACCTCAACAAAAAGTAGTTTTTGTACTCTGTCAAATTTAACCCCTTACTTGATTCTGGTTGCATAAACAATAAATTGAATTGGTTATCTTTTATATCTATGTAAGTAA
>JASDQU010736121.1:5786-20709 GCA_032191745.1 Picea mariana | reverse complement strand
AATATCCAGCATAATCTTCTCAATACACAGAAACGATATATGAAATAGCAACAGAAATAGCACTTGAACAGAAATAGCACTTGATTCAGATAGCAATGTTCACAGGCCTCTTCGAGGGGGCAACCTCCAATCGAGCAGCGCTCTGTACAATAATATCCAAGCTAGGCTTCTCAATACCCTCGACTCCTATTTATACTAAAAAGAAACATCTAGAGGAAGATTCTTCTAGAAGCAGAAGCTTCTATTAGGTCTTCTTACATCCGCCTTATTCTATTTTATTGAAAGGTCTTATTAAAGTTGACCTTTATTACATCCGAATACATTGATCTACCTATGTGCGGGTTAGGACCTTAACATGGAAGGTGCGATTCCTTGTTTTTTGGAGGATGTTCAACACCTTGGGTTACAGACTAGGGTACATTGTTCGAGAGTGGTGCATTCAAGGTTGCTGGGGTAATAGGATTTTCTGGCTGATTTTGTAGAATGGAAAACTTATTGCTTGTGGATGGATCATTACTTACCTGGGCCGGTTGCTTTCTTCCCCCCTGTCGCCTTCTCCCTGTTGGTTGCACAAAGCTGTCCTTGTCTTTGCTGCCTTCTGGGTTCTCTTCCTTGTGAGGCATATTGAGAGGGCATTCTCGGAAGAGGTGCCCATGTTCATGACATCTCCGGCACCGGAAGGGAATATGCTCATAATCGATGGTTTGAGACCAATCTTCGTCTTGATACTCCAGCGTGATTGATCCCAGGAGTGGCTTAGCTATGTTCAGATATACACAGATTCATGCATATGATGTGTATCGCCACTGGTTGGTAGCTTCGGAGAACTTAACATATATACCAATGGTATTACCTATGCCCGCTAGGACCTCTTCCAGCCAGAATTCCTGGGGGAGAGAGTACAGTCTGATCCAAACTGGTGCATGGGCAAAGTCTTCCTTTTCCGGGTTGAACTTCTCTGTCCAGAATCTCAAGAAGAGTCCGACCGAGTTGTAGAAGTAAGGCCCTCTGTCAAAGATGCGGTTTCTATCCTCCAGATTGTGGAAGATGATTGTAAAGAATCCCTTCAATCCTAGTTGCAGGTCATAGTGGCCTTTCGGTTTCCACCAGTGATGTATCCATTTGACCAGATCACACTCCGAGGGCCAAAGCCCTAAGAACTTCCCTACCAGGGCATTATCTCGCATGTATTGTTTCTGCTCCTCTATGCGGGGCGAGCTTATGACATATTTTGGGGCCTGTGGCACCTGAGGAATGCATTTACCTAGCGTCCAAGGGGTTGAGGCGCTTGCTGAGATCTTTTCCTTGGCTGGATCGATGTCCATTTCTCGATCCTTGAAGGTCCCTTCTGCAAAAAGCTGCGCGTGGATGTCTGGAGGCGCTTCAAAGGTTGGTATTTTCATTCCTGCGGCATGATTTTCGTTGGCCACAACTTGTCTGTAGGAGACGCCGGGCGACGCCCCCTCCCCACGGTTCATAAGCCCCTGTGGGGCTGTCATCTATTGCGCACAGTTCGCTCCGGCTGTGAAAGCTCAAACCCTAGTTACAGAGCCCGTTCAGCATTGATGAGGGGATATGAGGCCTACAGGTTCTTGAAAACTTACTATAGGATCCTGTATGAACATATTTTAATACAATAATTCAATCTCTATTTTCATTGAATAAGGACTGGAAGGCCGAATCATTATAAATTCAATGAGCATTGATAGGATAGTAAAATATTTTCCCAATGAGTTCACAATAGTTTTTCCTGAGAAAAATTGATTTTCATCCATATCCAATTTCATATCATCCCAAAATGAAACTAACATCTATGTATAAGTGTCCTTTGAATGTAACCAGGGATCATTTTCCCAAGGAGATGGTCAACCAAACTTTGAACTTCCTCAATTTTCTTGATGAGGGATTTTAGGAACTCTCCTTTTTCTAAACATTTGTAACATTTACCATAGCTTCAAATCTATCTCTAACTCCAAATGCTCTTAAATATTGGTCTTAGAGGGAATTCATAAATTCAATAATCTTCTCTCCTTGTGGCATTTTMTTTTCAAYATCAAGGAAGAGATTATTGATATCTAACTGTGCATTATTTATGATAATTGTTTCACAATGTTGATGTAGATCRAGATGAAATATGAAYTGATCCATTACATGAATGATCTGATCCCAAAGGAATTTTCTAGTTTCAACCAAGTGTTGTGTTCCAGTTGTTTTCTCTAACACATCCTCTAGCAATTTATTYAGACTTTTCTTTTCTTCAAACAAAGTATTAATGCTTTGAGTTTTTTGCTCAAATTTTTCTTCAAGCTCCTTTATATACATTCCCCTTTGTTGATTGRTCTTCTAATGGTCTGAAAATGTAACTGAATCCATGATAGGTAACACTGGTTTTGATGAGGGATCACAAGCTTGATTCTCTTGATGAATTTTATTAATTTCTTCTACATATTTCTCTTGAAGTTTCTCTTTATCTACTTTCAATCTAGCAATTTCTTTAGTTAGTGCAACAATATTCACTTGAAGTGAAACATTCTCTGACTGTGATTTGTCTCTTGCTTGATAAGCTTCAATCAATTCTTTCGATTCAATAAATTGAAAATGGGGAATTTTCAACTTATCCTTTAGATTCTTATTTCTTTTTCCTTCTCATCAAGAATATTTTTAACAAAAAGTAGTTTTTGTACTCTGTCAAATTTAACCCCTTACTTGATTCTGGTTGCATAAACAATAAATTGAATTGGTTATTTTTTATATCTATGTAAGTAATAAATCTGGGACCTGAAAGTTCTTGGGAACTAGCTGGAACACTATCCTTATTTATTAAGAATTTAGTAAGGGATTTATTCATGTATGATGAATCTTGGTTCTCAAATAATAAACTCTGATTATTTTTGAAGATATATTTGATGAGACTATAACCAAAGGTCCTTCTGTCTTCCTTTGTTTCATTTCTCCAAGAAAAGAATCATCAGTTGTTCTAAAATATCTTCATGAAGATATTCAATTCCATTTTTTTTGGTTTCCAACAAATTTCTTCTTTTAATCTCACGATGTTCTACACTATATGCTTCTGATCCATCTATAGGCTTGGTTGAAGTATTAGTAATTTGTTCACTGGTGTTTGATGATGGTTTCACGCTAGTGATCATGCATTTTGAATTATCTATTTCGATATTCACGTTAGATATCATTATAGAATTGGATTGTGATTTATCTTCCATCTTTTCCTTGTTTGAAGAATTATGCATAATCAACACATGTTGTACCTCTTAACATGTATCTTTGTTAGCAATCATTTCAATAGAAACATTTGAGTGATGTTGATATGAGGGTAAGTCTACATTTTTGCATTGCTCCGACATAACATGATATGGATCGAACTTCCATAATACATCCTTTTTCAGATTAAAGGATAAAAAAAAATCATTCACAACATCATTGGTTGTTCTATTTTTAATAAAGAAGGAGGAAAATTCAACAGGAAAAAAGAAATAATCCCTTTTACTTTTTGAAATAAAATGTATTTGATCAATTGTTAATCTTGTCTGCAATATTCCAGAGAAAAAAGGTGAGGAGGAATATAAAAAGGTAATTGGTAAGGTTCTATCTCACAATCATATATTTTGATCACAATAGATCTTTTAAATAAAAACCAATCCCCTACTCTAAAGGAATGATGCAAATGTAATTTTTATTGATAGGCTACATGCATCCTAGGAGGTTCCTGTCCCATAAGGAGAGAGTATGTATTGAATAAAAACACATTAGAAAAATCTAGGGATTCTCCCTCGGCTTCTATGAAGGTCAAGAGAGAAGTCCACTCTCCAACTGGAATCTCTTTCCCAAAATCATCCTTTTTAATTAATTCAAGACCTCTTTTCTCGTAAAAATTAGACTGCGAAAATAGAACTAAAAAGAAGAGATATGAC
This sequence comes from Picea mariana, assembly GCA_032191745.1. NCBI lineage: Eukaryota > Viridiplantae > Streptophyta > Pinopsida > Pinales > Pinaceae > Picea > Picea mariana. Next base: position 16,780 of record JASDQU010736121.1, on the reverse strand, counting down.
TGAAATCTAAAAGATTTCAATTCTTCAAAAGACGACAATTGAAAATGAATAGCATTGACTATAAAGCCAACAAAATTGAACTTAGAAGCATTTTCAGGATCTACAATCTCATAATAGATAGAGTAACTTCATCAATCTCAGAGTCATCTACGTACCCTAAAATAAAAGTTATGACTAAAACCAACAACCTTGCATTCGGAGAACAAATTTCAAATTTGGCCAGAAATTCCTCAAAGGTATTTACGAAGGATCAATAACAAACTTTTGGATTGTGGAGCTTCTTTCTTGAGATAACCAACCTTCAACCTTTTAAATAAGGTATAGCTCTAAGACAGGTAAACTGACGAGGGGTAAGTTTAACATCTAGGCCACAACTTTTGTAGATATAGTGCAAATGTTTCTTTTTCTATCTGTCAAAATGATATAACATGTTTCAACATTATATAACTTAGCAAAAGTTTGGACAATATAAAAAATCACTGAAAAGCTAGGGAGTAAGGGTTTGAAACAAACCACTCTTGCAAAGCCATAAATTCTATGAATTCTCTACAAGCCCATGACTAATAAGATCATTAATTTGATTCGAACACCCGAGGTTTAGTTCTGAGTATTAAATACACCGGCTAGTATATCTTTAAAAATCTGGTTATCATCTTCAAAAGACTCATGAGGAATTTTCTTATTCCTAGTTGACATGATGCCTCTTGTAATACAATAAGTCTTTCTAATTCATAAAATACAAAGTGGTTTTTAAGCACTTGCTTTTGAAAACTGGGTGCCAATCGAAAAACCTTACCTGCTTTGGGTTTCTTTCTGTAAACGTTATTCGAACACAATAATAACCTAGTTCATCACCTTCAACATGATTTAGTATGTGTGCCTTTAATCCTACATATGTATAAATTAAATAGAATTAACACGTGAACTTGCTAGCTTCCAATCAAAAGTTAATATAATGTGACTTGTAATAAATAAATAAGAATACGAAAGATAAATTCTACGTGTCATCATTATATATATTTGAAACTATTTGAACAATTAATACTCACAGACCTTTTTCTCTGAAACGATACGAACCGTTCGATCAAACCTTTTTGAAACCGTTAGATCTTTCCGGTCAAAAAATGTCCGTTAAAAATGTTTACTTCTACGTCCGAGTTTTATATTAGCCATTGATCACATTGATCGTATGTCCGTCATATATTTTGGGCGGCAAAATGTCGGTTATATCGTTATCAACTTAACACTTGAAAACAATCATGATCCGTAGATCTTCATAATCTAGGACCATCGGATCCTTCGGGCGGTGAGAAGTCAATTAACAAGACCGCAACTTCATTTCTGAAGATGATCATGATCATTAATTTTTACATTATATACATCATGCACGTAAATTCACGCACGTAAATTCTCCGATGGAAATAACCCAATGGCTCAGGTCCAAAAATTCATTTCCCAATATTGAAAATTACAAATGAAAAATAAAAAATAAAAATAATCCCAAAAATAGTTGGTAAAGTATAATGTACATAGTTCGATTGGATCGGGAAATTTCCCAGCAATAAAATAAAATAAAAACATGAATACAATAACAAAATAAAAATAAATAAAAATAAATTCTAAATAAATATGAAAAAATATAAACTTTGGGACTTTGGGATTTTTGAGAAACAAATTGCATGATGTGAAAAAGTTAAAAGTCATATAGTGAATTCTCGAGAGTGAGAGTAATTCCCCAAGGTAATTCCTAGATAGTAATTTTGAAATAAAATAATAAAATATACACCCCATGATAAAGTTTCGATTTGGAAAGTAATGATAAAGTCCCCATATGTAAAGTTTATGATATGGTAAATCTCTAATGGAATAAAATAATAAAATAATATATGAAATTAAGGAAGGGAAATTTAAAATCACGTAGAGATTTGGGAAATTAAATCATGGATAAATTAAAAATAAAATAATGAAAATACATGTTTGATAAAATAAAATAAATAAAATTGTACAAACTCATGTATACAAAAACAAATTCAGATGTGATAAGGAAAAATGAGGCTTAGTTTAAAATTTGAGCCAAGGTTCTAGTTATGGATCAAGGTTATGCATCTAAATATTCAAGATTTAGATGATTTGAAAAACAAAGTTAAATCAAGATCCATATGGGTGGAAATTTGGGGTTTTCAATTTATAAAGACTTGAGCCTTAATACATGCTCAACATATAGGGATTCAAAGGTTGTTGCAAGCATAGGAAATTTGGGTTTTTCCTCTTCCATCACTCAGAGGCTCTACTCTTGACATTCATGTCCTCTATGACCAAATGCATATGATCATTGTTATTTGATTGTACATCAGATTGCTCTTTTTTTTATGAATGATTCTCTTGAGGACTTGCAACAACATAACTATCTTGCATAGGAAAAGACTCTACAACCCTTTCACTACAACCACGGGAAGAATTGACTAAATCTCCAAATCATCTATTTTCGAACACTCATCCAAATCCAAACACCTCATTTTATTTGACCAAACTAAAATCCTAGCATCATCCCCTTACTACTCCACCCGGCTCATTCGGCAAGCCCTTGAAATAGAAAAACATCCTAATAATTTTAATGAGGAAGATGGCTACAAACTGAGCCAATCTTGGAAACCCATAATTCACCACCTCGATCAATAGGCTCCCTTAGTGATGTTTCACTTCCTACCCTATCTCCTTTCTCTCCCACCTCCCCCTCCTTTTTATTCTTCTTTCATGATTTGTCTTCTCCTATTTTCATCCATTTCATTTTATTCTTCCTCTAAAAACCTCCTTTCTTCCCTTTATTGCTTTAGGTTTCTCAATTTCATTTCACTCTAAATCAATACCATATTATATAGTGGAAATATTATCACCTTTTATTTTAATATTCGCCATTTCTGCTTAATAAATATTAATCTACGCCAACACCTTTCACCTTTATCCTCACTATTGTTCTTCTCATTTCTCTTTTAATTGTTCTAGACTTTTCACTCTATATAATTTCTTATTCATTTTTATATTATACAACATATCATAAAATTTCCAATATTATCACCTTTATTAAACATCATTCTTCACTGTACTAACCTTCACCCTCACCTATATTTTCATTATTACATTATCCTCCTTATTATCCTTATCAAATTACTTTGCATTAACATAATATTATCATCATACAGTAATTCTTTCCTTTCTTCCCTACTTTATCTAATTCTCACACGTCACTACNTTAAGAGCCTTCTAGAGACAGAGTATTATGACATAGTACAGAGATATCCAAGTTGAGGAACAAGACTGCCCCAACAGAGGGGAAACCAGTCCTTGTACCCAAGCAGTGTGAAAACTTAACAGAACTATCGACTATCGTTTGAAATAGAAGTTACAACGATATCACCCATATACTGGTGGGAAAGGTTAAGTCTCAAAAAGATAATAACCATCTGTGATACGACAAAACATAACTAAACTATCTAGACATCTGGCTGAGCCGCCCCGCTGCGCTCCTGTTCCACTTCGTCCATGGCCTCGCTTGCGCTTTCTCGATTGGCATCTGTCGCTGCCCCCGGAGCTGCTCGTGATGCTACATATGGCACAATATCTATCTCTTCATCCTTCTCCTCGACCGGCTCCTCCATTGGAGCATCCTCATCCGAGCTAGAGATAAGTGAGCTCTTCAGAGAGGAGAGAGTCCGAAGAAAAAGGTCCACCTTGGCTCCGGTTTCCTGTAGCCGAAAGTTGAGACCGTCCACTTCCTGGCGAATATCAAAAACAAGATCATAGAGGGTCGTCATGCTATCCCACATCTGGATATTGGTGAAGGGGCCACAGGAAAGAGGCCCAGCCCCGCGAGAAGCATGCTGAGAGTAGGAGTCTGGGTCGGACGTCGAGCCGGAGGGATTGCGGGCGTGATGCCGGGGGGGACTAGAAATTCTGGGCGCCAAGGCTCTGCTAGTAGAATGCGAATTTAACCGGCCACGAGAATAGGCTGAAGGATGTCCAAGGTGGCACTGGGAGGAAGAGGTAATGGAGGGTGAATCGGAAGGGGAGATAGATGGGCGTCAAGGCTTCCAGGCTGCGCCCCGTCGTGGTCTTCCCCTTGGATGAGTCATGGTCCAGCCCACACTGCAAACAGAGACAGTCTCGAGCGCAGAGCGAGGACGAAGGGTTAAGGAATAATTAGGGCTGAGCTCGGGCTCGAAAACACTTAGAACAGAATCACACCATTGCCAAAGTAGAGCAAGCTCTGCAGGAGGTAGACAATAACAAAAACGCAACACTGCCATCCCAGCCATAACAAAAAAACTGGAGGGGAGGGACGCCTGAATTAAAGCTTACATTAATGCTCAGATGCGTTGAGTTGCAGGTTTAATAAATTAGGAGGAGGGTGGCACGGGCCCTTCACGTGCCCCCGTGTCCTGTTGGCTATTGCCCACCTCCGTCGATCGCCGCGTAGCACGCACTATCACCCCATCCGGGGGGATTTTACCACCATTATTCTTAAATCATTTCAACCACCCCCATTTTTTACTTTCTCCATTCTTAACAACTATCTTGATCTTTTGGTATTTGATCTTTCTCCACCATTTAATTTATCTCAAAGGCCCTGCTGACTCATTTAATTAATTCCTTTTAATCTCAACGACACATTTGACTTGTTTTTTTCTTTATCTAATAATTACTCAACAATCATTGTCTCAATTTTAAATACAAAACCTTGACACTTGTTTCAGACGTATGAGATTTCTGTTGTCCCTGATGATGGGTGGAGTGTTCACTCAAAATGTTGGACGTTTCGAAAACCTTGTACACAGTGTTCATTCAGAAATACATTCTACATTATTTCTTCTAATTGTGAAAATCTACATTCTCAGAAGAATTGACTATGTTATACAAGGAACATGACACTTGCTAATAGGTTACAAAATCTACATTCTTTCCCCTTGCCATTTTACTAACAAATCTATGAAAAACAATTGGGTTTGTTCAAAAATGAAAAGGAGGAATTTCTTAGAAGAAGTCATCTATGAGCTTGGCCTCTTATGAACAATCTGATGTTGTAAACCAAATGTCATGAAATATATGTAGAAATGTTTTGCTTTCTTGCATCTAATGTAAAATAACATCCCAAACTCTTGGAAAAGATTAAATATCCTCTGATTCTAGTTACATATTTTAAACTGAGGAATTTGATTAACATGTCAGAGCTTGAGCATGAATATGGGGACAACAATTACAAGATGTAAAGTAACAATATGCTCTTCATTCAAGCTTACCATTCATTGCTCTTCATTCAAGCTTACCATTCACTTCTCCATGATGTAGTGAGGTGACAGTACAAGCCAATGCACAAGGAAACAACAAATCCTCTTCAAGTCATAAAAAAAAGAATTAAACCCTATAATCATATAGGATCAAAAAATATCATTAAAACCAATTAACTAAAAAAGATGAAAAGACATCCTGTCAATCTCATCACACAAGGATCAAAGAAGAATCATAAATCAAAGGTATAGTGAAGAGCATATGAAAGTACAAGATTAAATATATTATCAATCATGGAAAACCTCATCAAAGATAAATAATGAATAAGTATCTAAGCCCCTAATCCCCTCAAGGTAGATAAAGATAATTCAGTAGGATCACAATAGTAGTGGATTAGGAATTAGAGCTCAAATTTTGGTAGGGGGGGCCTTTCCTTTTTCTTATAAAAGTAAAATAAAAGGGGGTTATTGTGGCCACAACACCACACCACCTGAAATGACTCATTAATGGTCTATAATGGGGAATACTTTCACTCATTCTAGATGCCTCTGGGCCTTGGGACATTAACTTGTTTCCTTATGTCCAACGAAGATGAGGTCTTAGCTAATCAAAAGTATTTTTAGGTCTTACTATAGGACCAAAATGGAAGTTTCAGACTAGATATGATCTGCAAGAAAGCCAATATCCTTTGTGGTCATCGTTGAGGATACCTCCAGTGGGGTCATGTGCTTTCTAGTAGAATTTAGCCTTATCCCTTCACATGAGACTCGATACTACCCCAAATTGTAGTTTAACCTCTTACCTAGGGGAAAATTCTCTATTTATTAGTAATTTAAATGCTCTCCTTTTTAATCTATTAAAAATTCATTAATTTATTATATTTTTCTACTCTATATAATTTTCTTTTATATGGCCATTTCTATGTTTAGAATCATAGGAAAATGATAAACACATATATTTATCTATATCATTTTGAACTATTTTGTTTCTTAACAATGACAATATTACATGTACAAAGACAATCAACATGAATAAACAATTTTAAAAATCAATTCTCATTTTCAAAAATTGAAATTACATTTTATATACAATATCACAATTATTGGACACTACACAGTTGTATTTCCTCTTCCTTTCCCTAATTCACCTTTGCTTTCCTTTCAAAGAAGGAAAGACTTACTTGTACATGTGTCATTCATCTACACTATCTAAACTATGTTTCCCACATACCCTTTTGAAATTAATTATTTATAAATTCACTATTAAATTTATAACCAAACCCTTCTCTATTATGGGTTCCATCTCTAACATGCATATGTCCATTATTAGTGCCTTCCGAAGACGTAGATGGACTATAGCGATCGATAATTCGTTGACTTCATATTAATATGTCCTTTGACTATAAATTTTCACATCATATGTATTGTTCGAACTATAGAAGTAAAAACATTATTTTTTATATAATAAAAAAAACCTTATATGTCATCGTCTCATTGGAGAATAGATTGGAGGTCTTATTGCTAGCTTCGTTGTTCCCAATGTTGTAAATGTTTAGATATCCAAAGTATTAAGCTTGGACGCTCTTTTTTAATTTTATTATTTTTTTACTGAAATGTTTACATACCGAAAGTTCTGAGCATCAACTCTATTTTTTAATGTTTTTATTATTTCTATTTGTATTGAAATGTTTACATACCGAAGGTTTAGAGCATTGACACTCTTTTTGAGGTACTTGAATAGGCCTGACAGCTTGAATGTTTAAATTGTGCAAGGCCCTTAAACAAGCCTGACAACTTAAATGTTTGCATAGCGTGATGCCCTTAAACAACCTTGACAACCTTAAATGTTTACCTAAATAGGCTTATCACAGTACATTTTTCCTCAAATTTTTCCATACAATGTTGTAGTGAATTTGGACAATATTGTTGTCCACCACCAGTTGCATAGCCATCGTATGTTTCATACTCTTTCTATGCTTGGAAATGAAATTTAGTCATCATTGAAGATACATATATTGTTTACTGGTTCCGTGGCTGCTTCTTGTTTGTTGGTTCATTGATTGCTTCTTGTTGGTGTTTGGTTCAACTTTGCAAGGTTGAGGACCTGCACCTGCGGTTGGACCTATTGGTGCTTGTTGCTTTCTTTTGTTTGCTTCAACTTTGCAGGGTTGGGGTCCTGCATTCACAGTTGGAGCTATTTTTTTTACTTTGTGAGGTTCAATTCCTGTAACCACAATTCGACCTGCGCTTCTGTCATTCATCATTGTCGAGTGTGTTTCGATGCCTATTGGCAGCCAAATATTCATGTCTATTTTATCATTGTAAAATATCATCTTAATGGAATAAACTTTTATGTTGCTTCCTCCTTTGTTTGCAAAGATTTCTATCATCTTTTGGTTTGAAAAGATTCATTTGATTAGTTGTGTGTATGAGTTCATTTATTTTAATCTATCGTTTCTCTCATTCAATTTCATGACTGTATGCATGAAATTATAACAAGCTCTGGTTTGGGTGCATCGTACAATTTATAGAGTTTCCTTTTATAAAATTGGATGAACACCTAAGGGCATCTAATAATTTCTAGAACCTTAAAATCTTGTGAACCTATTGTATTATGGGTTACTTCCTTACCATTAGTGCATGAGTTTTCCACCTTGGGTTTATGCCTTAGGAATTTTATTCTTTGGATGTTTTGATTATCACATTAACACATTTTCGATCGCGCATCAAACAAAAACTTTGGTGTAATTTGAAATATGAATGTTATATCCCTTGTAGTCATATCATAGTCTCATCATTTTGGTATAGGACTGACAATCATGCCTTCAAACAATTTCTCTTTCATCCTGTTAACACAATACTACATTCATTTCCTCAGGTGGTAGGGTTTTGTTTTGGGGTTTGGTAGTGTAACGACCCCTGTCGTTACGACTACATGCGACGCAAAGAAAGTGCAAAGTTTTTTTTTTCTAGCAGGAAAGTAACAATGAAAACAATTAATCAACACAACTTGACGACGAACACAACGCATGCAATTTAGGCAACAGACAACAATGACCCAACATACTAGAAAATTATGCCACTGGATGAAACATGCGATAATCAACAGACGAAAAATAAAAACGACTACCTGCCCATCCTACCCTGCAAGGTTCGGACTTCTAGGACACAAGTACCAACATCAATTACAATGAACAATATTCCCACATCGGGAAGCACAAGACTCTGGCCAGGTTACCATTCACATCTATCAATGAGGGCATGCAATGATCCCCTCATCAGGAATCATTCTGTCACATGGTGATAGGCATGACAATAACCATGGCACAACATAACATATCTAGACCTTTAACCCAAGCAAAACCCCATGCGCTAGGAGACCAAATTAACTGTCAATAAATACACGAAGACTATACCCAATCAACCAATCAACAAGACAACAAGACGCAAGGTGACATCATTCAAATTTAAATTGCGCAACTAACCGAAGGATTTATTGTTTTCCTACAAGGCAATCATATGTGGTGTAACAACTATGACCAACCACCATTTACAATTCAACTTAAGGCACAAGGAAAATAGTAACCAATTAACTGTTAATCTTTTAATCATTTTAGCTAATAAAACTATTAAACCCTCAACCAATAATCTTGCGCAAGCCATTAAACTATTACACAAATATGCCATAAACCATTAGCTGTTAAACCATTATGACTAAGTGCAAATGCGTGAACTATCCCCACGATTACACATTAATAAAAGTAAATATTCCTAACACATTAACAAAAGTAATATGTGATAAAACATGCGATAACATTAATAAAAGTAAACCATTATGACGGATGCAACCTAAAGAATTTCTAAACTATTATAAGATTAAGTTAGTGAGCGATACTAGACTGTTCATAATAATACCTTAACTGTAAAACAACAACTGATTTAAACGGTTTAACCACAATAGTGAGTCCCATGCCTTAATTTCAACTTCCCAAGCCATTACATAAAACATTCCTAATTTACAACCTATCAGAGATAACCCCTAATAGTAGAAATCTCTGTGTGAAATGTTAAGTCTCGATGTAGTTAATTAAATTGTAGTGTAATGCATTACAATCTCTAGTAATTATTACAGGGTAGAAAAATCTGGGCGCAATCAACCAAGATTCTAGGATTTAGAAAACTACCTTTACCAGTGGGCAGTGAGGGTGAATCTCAACAAGGAGATAACTAATATTAAATGCGGATTAAAATTCCATATTAAGAAAACAGGTAGGTTTTGTTCCACGATTTATTGTTTAGTGTGACTCGTCTAGGTAATTTTCACTTAAATTTGATGAACAAAAACAACTTTGTAAGCATGCCATACTATAAACAAAAATCTCATGCAGATCCAGACCTCGATGGTACATATCCCGACATCAAGATCGCAAAATTCAAACATTAAAAATAAAAAAGGAATGCCAATATTGATATTGATATTTGGTTTAGGCAACTCCATATTGATAAGGAATGGGAAACGAAAGGAGAGGGCAAAAATTGGGTTCATAAAAGGGCCTATTACTGAATTGTTTGCCGTTGGAAACCACTACCATCGAAAGAATAATTGAGGCAGAAAGAAATCGATGGACTTCACCTCGTCCATTTACCAACTGCCAGAGAAAATCGAAGGACCCACGAATAGAACCCTAGACTTACTAGATCTATGTAAATATGTCCTTGGGGAAAAGAAAGAGTGCCTGGATCGATGTATTTTCTATCAATCGACATATTCCATTTGCCTTTTGTGGGGGTGAAGTTTAGACGTCCGTGCAAAAAATGTCGGAGAGCTCAGAGTGTATTTCCCTAACTATATATTCAACAAATTTCAACCAGAAATCTCAATTTACAAACGTAATGCTTACCAATAAAACACCAACCAACACGCTATGAATTTGTGAACTAGAAACATTAAATAAATTTATTTTTCTTTTAAAAATAGACCGCATGAATAATGAGTACAATAACAGTCATAAACTAATTCCATAACCAATCAACTCGATTACCACAATGATTCTAACTAAACAGAGTTGGTACTCACAATTTACATTCACCGGAGAATACGTCTGAGAATGATTGTGTAACCCAGGTTTACACATATCTAAGTGAGTTCTTGATCAACGATATACCGATCCTTGAAATTTGAAATAGAAGGAGTCCAAATTTAAGAGTCTACTTTCATGAACTGTAATATTATAAAAATTTGGGCGGACTAGAAGGCAACAGATGCAAGGGAAAACATAAAATTTAGTTAGTAACCTCGTTTTGGGAAGATCACGAATTTTGGGTGAATTTAAAAAAATGAAAAATGCAGAGAGTAGATCACAATAATCACAGAGGCTAAGGAGGGAATAAAATCCGAGGAGAGAATTCATTGTTGGATATAGAAAGGATCCTACAGTTATTATCCATGCACAGGAAATCAAGGAATTTGAATCTAAATCTTTAACATCGGAGTGAAAGACAGTTGATTCGGCTCCTAGCCGACTGCTCATGCATAGACTAATAACTTAAAGGATAAAGGAACAAAAATAAAAACACAATTTCTCATTGTATTAAAACCAAAAAAAAAAAAACACAGAGAAGTCATTTACATTTAGAGTTTGGGTTCACCATTGGAAATCAAATCAAAAGTATAGTGAGCTTGAGGCTAGGATAACTTTGAATTCTTTATTC
>JASDQU010736120.1:83092-97314 GCA_032191745.1 Picea mariana | reverse complement strand
ATTATTAAATAAGGCCCACTATGGTAGTTAGATATAATAAATGTAAGAGGACTTCTTAGAAGGTTCTACTTCTAGAAGATTCCTCCTCTAGAATGTTCTTAGGTGATGGTAGCACTATATAAACGGGTTCAAGCAATGTAATGAGAGATGAAGATAAGTATTGTATTTGGAGCTGAAGCTCGTTAGGAGGATGCCCCCTCGAAGAGGCAAGTGAACAGGAGAGGATCCCTTCCATAATGGCCCCCCCACTACCTCTCTAGCTACCTTACAGAGGAAGGCTGAAAGCTCAAACCCAGAATGAAAAAGATCTCTCAAACAGTGTTACGACAAGAACCACAATAGAAATGAGAGCAATCTAAAGAGAAAAGTACTTCAAACCCTAATAAAGAATATTCATCCCCAGTATGGTCACCATTTCTGTTACGAGGAAAATCTTTCTATGGCTAGGGTAAACCACAACAAACATGTATGACTACAGAAATCAACTATTTCCCATAAACATGCTATATAAACCAACGTGAAAATGAGATAATAAAGGGACCTACCTCGTCCAAATGTTTGATGATGTCCATCGTTGAGAAATTTGACCCAAAGCTTTATACTTGCAACAAGTTCTCAACAAACAATAGAAGCAAGCATATAGTGATAATATAAAAGGTTAGTACATTAGATAGCATAATCCATTAATATACAAAACAAACATGCCCATGGATAATAACTCATATATTTTCAAGATATCAATTGGATGGGAAGAGAGTATTTTTATTATTAAATGATTAGCAAAAGTGAAAATATTAAATACTTTCGTGTCGGCACAGTTCAGAACCGAGAAACCAAGTTCCTTCCAGCTGGGCCTCCACCACTTCAATCCTCCACCAAAGGTAAACTCATAGAAGGGAAACAATGAGGTTCTCCATCAATAAGGGAAGATCTTGGAGGTTGAACACTGTGTTCAGACTTAAAGGACAAACGGATACAAACTCAATATGCAGTAATAATTTATCCATAGTAACTTTGCTCTCAAAGTTGAATTCTTTCTCTTTTTCCATAGCTCGGAATTGGCTTCTTTATAGCCTTCAAAATGAAACTAAAGGGCCGAGTTGGAAGGTTTCTAGTATATGGAAGGCCAAGGATCAAAGATCTCCTGTCGTGACATGGAAACTTGACATTTAATTTTGATTTTCTGGCACAAATCTCAATGTACGCGGGATGTAGTGGAGTAGCTCACGTATATGCTTGTTGTATAGGGTGCAAGATGCATATAAGTGGAAACAATTTATATTTTTGTCTCTGGATTTATCAATCAGGGAAAGTGAATTTGCATAAGGAAATGGAATAATGCCCTCTCTATAAGATTGCTTAGGGTGAGGCAAATATTTCTCTAACACACTCTACACGGGTTCACAAAAGTTTCAAAGCATCTATCGTTGCCTTCCATCCCCACTACCTTCACGCCATTCCCAATGCACATTAATTATGGTTTTACTAGTGACAACTCAACACACTGGTACAAAAAAATTGGCATTAGCAAGCAAAAAACCTTGAGGACATCTCCTATTAACACGCATTAAACCTCCATTTACGGTACTCTGAACAACCATCGTTTCTTTCCATACTTGGACAAATTTTTCCACGTGTTCCATGATATACATCTTGCACCCAAAAATTTTGTGATCTACAATTCCACCCCGAGATCCTCCAACTTGCAAGCTTCACTCTACCCGGGTTGACAAAAAATTTCAAAGCATTTATCGCTCCCTTCCATCCCGCCACATTCACGCCCTTGCCAATGAACATTAATTATTTCGGCCTCTAGATTTCCCTTCCATTGTTCTCTAACCTACAAACAACACTTGGACCTCTGCGACCCTATTCCATACTTTGACACTTTTTCGATTTCGGGTTCCCAGACTAAGAGGCTCAAAATTGTGTTTCAAATCTTCTACAACTTGCAAACAATGCCCAGAGTTCCACGATATTCAATTTGTTTGCTGGAATGCCCCATCATGAGTCCGAATGTTCGTCGTTCCTTTCAATACTTAACTGCAATTTGGTTGTATGTTCATGACATGGTAAATTTCCATGGTTTCACATGATGCAACCACTGTGTATCGAGTCCAGCCTAACGTTTCCCTATTCCATACTTAGACACTTGTTTGATTGTGATTTCCCTGACTGGAGGGATCAATATTATGTTTCCAATGTTTCACGACTTGCAAACAATATATATTATCGAAAACGAGTTTGGACTACCATTTCCTTGTTCCATACTTAAACACTTTTTTGATTGCGGGTTCCCGGATTAACGGGCTCAAAATTGTGTTTTGAATCTTCCGCGACTTGCAAACAGTACCCAGATTTCTGCGATATACAATTTATTCGCTTGAATGCCCCATCATGAGCCTGACCGTCCGTCGTTCCTTTCAATACTTAGCCGCAAGTTGGTTGTATGTTCATGATGTGGTACATTTCCATGGTTGCACATGCTGCAACCATTGTGTATCGAGTCTAGCATAACGTTTCCATATTCCATACTTACACTTTTTTGATTGCGGGTTCCCGAACTGGCGGGCTCAAGATTATGTTTCCAATGTTCCACGACTTGCAAACAATATATATTATCGAAAACGAATCTAAGCTACCATTTCCTTGTTCCATACTTAGACACTTTTTCAATTGTGGGTTCCCGGACTGACGAGATCAAAATTGTGTTTTGAATCTTCTGCGACTTGCCAACAGTACCCAGATTTCCGCAATATACAATTTGTTCACTGAAATGCCCCATCATGAGCCTAAACGTCCACCATTCCTTTCAATACTTAGCTTCAAGTTGGTTGTATTTTCATGACGTGGTACATTTCCATGGTTGCACATGCTGCAACCACTATGTATCGAGTCCGGCATAACGTTTCCATATTCTATACTTACACTTTTTTGATTGCGGGTTCCCAGACTGGCAGGCTCAAAATCAATGTTCTATGACTTGCAAACAGTATCCAAAGTTCCATGATGTACACTTTGTCTGCAGGAATGCACCATCATTCCTTTTTCCGTGTTATGCGTTCTATGTTCAACACTTTCGAGACATACAATTTGACCCTCAGACCCTCACCTCTGCTGGTTATATCTTGTTACTTTATTTTGAAGCCCGACCAATTGCTTTTGATAATTATCCATTCCTTAATTGTTGTTCCATGTCCCCACCACCTTCGTACTTCTTTTTAGATGTGCAATTAATAAGATTTAATGCTAACAGTTCGCCATGTAGGAACCGTAAACATTATCATTAATAAGTGAAAGGCTTGAGGAGATCTCCCACACTTATGCGATATACAGATTGACTGCCGGACTACCACATCATCCCCTCTTCCGTGTTACACATTTTGCACTCAAAAGTTATGGGACATACAATTTGACCTTCAGGGTGTCACGTCTCTTGGGGAACGATTATCACCATAGTTTGAAGCTCGTCCGACTACTTTCCATAATTGTCCATTTCATGGAATCTCTTTTACGGATCCTCGGGTTGGTGGGTTCACAGAATCTCCAATTCCTAGTCACTGTTTACTATGCCTGCCACCTTCACACTTCTTTCAAAGTGTGCAATGACCAAGGTTTAATGCTAACAGCTCATCATTCAACAACCGTACAGACCATCCTTAGTAATCAAAAGGCTCAACGAGATAGTCACATTGGCTATCGCTACACAACTTTCCCAAAAATATGCAGAAAAGATCTTGCCATGTAATGAAATATCTATTACAAATTTCAATATATTAGTGAAAACGACTCTGACCTACCGTTTCCCTATTCCATACTTAACCAATTTTTCGATTGTGGGTTCCTGGAAAGGCGGGCTCACGATTGCGCTTCCAATGTTCTGTGGCCTGCAAACAGTACCCAACGTTCCACGATATGTAAATTGAACTCTAGACTATCCCATCATGCCCTCTTCTGTGTTATGCATTTTTCACTCAAAAACTTTCAAGACATACAATTTGACCCTTGGGCCCCCACCTCTCATGGTTATACCTTGTAACCCTATTTTGAAGCCTGACGACCTTCGTACTTCTTTCTAATATGCAATTAGTAAGCTTTGATGCTAACAACTCGTCATGCAGGAACTGTCAACATTGTCATTAATGAGAGAAACACTTGAGGATATCTCCCATTAATATGCATTAAACCAAGATCTGTGGAGACTTATATTATCCCTTCCGATTGTTCATCTCAAACATCATGAAATGTATTTCGTGGGTCATTGCATTGGTGCATTAACGAAATCTCCAATCCTTAATTGCTCTTCATCATACGTGCCATATTCGCACTTCTAGGTATGGAATTACTAGTCTTTAATGCTAAGAGTACATCATGCAAAAACCATCCAGATTGTCATTAATGAGCGAAAGGCTCGAGGAGATCTCCCATTCACATGCATTGGACCAAGATTTGCGTTGGGTTATATTATCCCTTCCAACTCTTCATTTCAAACATCGTCTGGAGAAAATGAACGTTCTCTTAAACTTATGGTAGCAACTTGATAACAATTCTGTGGAGATACAGTGAATATCTTCAGACGCGAGGACTAGAACTTCCAGTGGTCCAGGGTAGACTCTCACTATTCATCCTGTTCCACCTAGAACGAAGTGATTTGGACATCTGGAATCGCTCATGCATGTTGCATCCCTGAGATTTTTGATTGTAAGGAGGTGGTCTCTTGGTGCGCCAAAAAATATATTTCAAGCCAAATAATTATTCCACTGTGCAACCATTCTCATGTTTCTTTGTCACCTCATGTCTTCTGCAAGATGTTAAGATTGTCGGAGCCAACATTGACCTTCAGAGGACAATACTGCAAATAGTTCCTAGAAAAACATGATAATGGGTTGGACCTTTTACCCGAGTTCCTCAAAGACCCAACAACAGTTCCTGAAGATATCACAAAGTTGCAGGTCAATTCATTTAGAAATCCATTCTAGGAAATTGCCTGGTTGTTTACAAGAATAACGGGACATGAATCCACGACAAGCATTTCCCACATGGTTCTTTATATTTTGTATTTCATAGTCAAGAAACAATTCATTTTTTATTGGGGGAATATAATTTCCATCGAAATTTGTTCCCAATTGTCATGATTCAAAGAAGATAATAAATTTTATATGTCATCCTACTTGATTTTCACGATAACACATTGTTGTTCGTTTCCAAAACGGTCTTTGTCCAAGAAGATAAACTATGAACTCGACCCAGTAATGTTCTGGTACTAGGCCTTGTGGAGGAAAAAGGCCTCCCATTGTTTTTATGAGGTTTTTAATGACTTTGTCTCGGTTTTCAAAGATTTATTATTAGGAAAGGATGCTCCCCGAATGTCTATCCAAAAAACCAAGTTTTTGGACAGGAAGGGGACACTTGAACAAATGGAAAATTATAGTTTAATAATGATTTTTGGCTCCAAGGAAAATCTTGCTTTCCTTCCATCTCATATCACAGACAAGATGTTTGTTACATAAATAACAAGGCAATACAACTATTGGTTGCATTTTTTCCATGGAAAGAGAAGAAAAATTTTCATTCCCCTGCCCTGGAAAGTCGGGGACTTCGTGTTCAGAAACGTCAACAAGATTGACAAATTCGCAGGCCATTTCAAGAAGTTGAACCTAAGATATGTTGAAAAGCTAAGAGGGTTCAACCCTCATGGGATTTTTCTAGAACATTTACTAGCAGTTGGATTTAGTAGCTCTTTTATCCATATACTTCTGGCTGAAGACAGAGACAATGATGACAACACTCCTACTCCTGACGATGGTGACATAGAGACATTGCAAAGCACAACTGAATTGTATAGACATCAAGGAAAAGGCTTCGGTGAGAAGAGTGTCCAGTCCCCCGCCAACGCTCCCAAGAGCATGACATCACAGAGCATTGCTTCAATGGCCCACCCTAGTAAGAAAGCAACTCATAAATATTCAAACGAAGGAGGAGATAATAACCCTCCTTGCAGAAAATGTGATAGTTCTCACAAGCTTCCCATGAGGAAGAAGAGGAAAAACATTGTAAGGCAAGTGGAAGAGCCCGAAACTGAAAGTGAGAACATGATACTTGAGACTGTTGTGGATGACGTGTTCCGCAAACTTGATCAGTCTATGGACGCGATGCACCAGAGTTCCATAATGGAAATATCTGAGACCTAAATTTTTTACGAAGATGAATCCTTTGTATTCCAGAGCGTTGTCTTTGACAACCAATCTAAAAATTTAATTATTGAAAAGAGAGATGTAACAAATAAGAAAGGGAAATCCCTTTCATAGATTATCCTTAGGAACATGCAGCCATCCCAAATCTCTCGATTTCATCGAGAAACTGCAAATGCTCTTGATGATTCCATTGGAGGAATTGAAGCAAAGAATGCTAGACTGAACGACCGAATCAAGGAATTGGAGGAGGATTTTATTCCTACCTCATTCTTTACCAGTCCTTTAGAAAAAACTGTGCCTACCACCCCTGCAGCCAAGTAAAAGGATCCTCCAGCCTCCTCACATCCTGTAGAGGATATGTAGAGAAGAATATCGATAAAATAATGGAGCTAATTACTAAAGCCTTGGAAACATCACAAAATATAGTTTCCTTTCGAACAAAGGCACATGATTTGCATGAACATTTTCAGGAGAATTTAAAAAATGAAGAACATTTCTATCTAGAGACGGTGATCCCTTTTGGAAACCATGTCATCAACATATTAGATATGAAAAGAAGACAAGAAGATATCCCCTCCCCAAACCGGATCAAACAATTAAAAGCATGATGGAAAGAGAAAGTTAAGAACCTACACCTCATTGTTGAATCATGTGAACAAGACATATAAGAGAAAGAAGAATTATTCAGAAACCTGATCGAAATAGACTTAGCCTGAAGTACCAACGAGGTTCAAGACCCAAATTTAATCCTAAACTCCTTGTCCTTAACCAAGCAAGCCTTCGATGAACAAGTTGATATTTTAAAGGGGTTGTCTTTAGAGAATGGACTATTCGACAAACAACAAAGAAATTGAACAGGCTCTACATAGTATTTCTATGGATCTAAGGAAATTAGAAAATGATCTTTTCAACATAGAAATCCAGGATGAAATCAACGTGGCCCCCATGAGAAGCTACATTGAAGAATGGTTCCAAAGGAGAATGGACAAGCTCACCGACAAAGGGAAACAATCGGTTGGCACGATTCCCGTGGTCGTTGACGAGAGCAACAAAAAGGCATCAACTTCATAGTAAGTCTATATTGATCACATATTTCTTTCGTTATCAATCAATTTATTCCACCTCTTTAAATAGAAATCTCTAACCAAAGATTGATAACTTCCATTTTCTTCTTTTCATGTCTTCCTCTCTACCGTCATGCACTTATTCTTTCTACAGTCCTATTTCCTTTATGGTCCGCGGGAGCCCCAATCTCAGTCTATATGACAAACACATTTAAATTTTCAGAAATATGTAACAGATTCCAGAAATATGTAACATGCACTATTATTTTTTGATAAATTTCAAAGAAAACTAATTCAGAAACAATTTCAACGGTGCCTTTTTCACTGCTTTCAGAATGATAAACTAGTTCTCTTTATGTATATCGATCATCTTATTTTATTTTTATGTGCTCATAATTTTTTTCCCTTCAACTATGTTGGATGATAGGAAATTGTGTCTTCTATATTTGAATGTTTAATGTGTCCAGGAACCTTATAAAAAAAAAAGATTCCAGAAATATGTAACAAACATTATTATTTTTTGATAAATTTCAAAGAAAACTAAATCGGGAACAATTTCGATAGTGCCTTGTGCGCTGCTTACAGAATGCTAAATTAGTTCTCTTTATGCATATCGATCATCTTCTTTCATTTTTATGTGCTCATAATTTTTTTCCCTTCAACTATGTTGGATGTCAGGAAATTGTCTCTTATATTTGAACGTTTAATGTGTCCAGGAACCTTTAAAAAAAAAAAATCTAGAAATATGTAACAGACATTATTAATTTTTGATAAATTTCAAAGAAAACTAAATCGGGAACAATTTCGACGGTGCCTTGTGCATTGCTTTAGGAATGCTAAATTAGTTCTCTTTATGCATATCAATAATCTTCTTTTATTTGTATGTGCTCATAATTTTTTCCCCTTCAACTATGCTGGATGTCAAGAAATTGTGTCTCTTATATTTGAATGTTTAATATGTCCAAGAACTTTTATTTCAAAAATAAAATTAAAAAATTTATATTATTCGTTTTTATTGCTTCAAGTCATTACGACATAAATTTTTTAAGTCCCATATTTGAACTATACACGCCCTAGGAAAAAACTTAAACAAGAGTATCACATCTATAAAAACGCAGTAGGATTGACATCCTCATTCGCATATTAACCCCATATTAATATAATATTATGATAAACTAATTTGGGATATTCTTCGGGGCCCTGACCTTACTTCCGCAGTGACATTCTCCCCAGGTCATCTACCAGCCCGATGTCTTATGGCTGGCGTGTGACACACTGGCACCAGTCATTTTCTACATGGATACCACTTGTACTTCAAGCTGCTTCCCACGTGTCTTTGTTGATTCGGGCTTCTATTTATCCCTCGGTCTCACCATAGAAATGCATTTATTCCCATTCCAACCTGGCAGGGACTACGCTGCCATGCAACACTTGTTTATATAAGTAAAAAACTATCTCTTTAATTCAAATTTGAGTGAAGTGTCAATTTACTTAAATGACCACATTGATGCTCTAATAAAATAAATAATTTTTGATGGTGTAAATCCTTATTTAGGGGAGAACCAATGAAAAACAATAAACTTTTTTGTTTCACTTTCAAGGTGGTATTATTAAATGATTAAGTCTTATCATGTTTTAAAATAAAATAAAAAAGAAATTCAACTAAAATATTTAATATAGTTAAAAAAATGTTAATTAGTTATTAAAAATTGAGAAAAATAAATAAAACTATAATTATAACATTTTTGAATGACATAATCTTAATATTTAGGATGAAAATAAGATTTTCATTTAATTTGTTGAAAATGAAATTGTGAATTCAAATTCCAAGCATTATTTACTTGAAACAATGTCTAACAAAAAAAAATATGACTAAAAGTTATCTTAATTATAAGAACTTAAGGGAGATAAGTATGAGGAGACTTTGAAGGGAAAAAATAAGTTGAATTTACATAGAGACTTGGGATTTGAATTAATAATTAGGTGAAAACAATCGTATTGTACAAAGGTTTCTTAATGTCAAAAAGACAAAGAGATCCATTGAGGTTTTCATGCCTTACAAAAGAAAAAATAAAACAAAAACAAGTTCACTGACAAGTACGTTAATAAGTGAACTCTAAGTTAAAAATGGGTGTGTGCCAAATCGTTTACCCCTACCATTGAACTTGTAGATCCTCCTTACATCTTCTATAATAAAAGAGACCTCCTTCTATTGGAACTAAAAGTTGCATTTATCATGATCTAACCTTGACATGAGATTAATAAAAAATGAGATTGGACCCAAATATCTTATACCCAAGCAACCCTTTCCAAGCCAAATCCACATCTTTTACAAGGTCGTACTCCTCCACAAACAACCTTCTCTTTTTAGTTATATGGACAAGTGCAATAAGTTGCTTCTTAAAATCATTGCAATGTGAATACTTGCCTATTGAAAATGTTAGGAATGTGCACATACTCTGGGAGTGTGCCTCCACACATGCCCCATGCAAGCCTCCTTGTTTTCCTCCATGTACTATGTTATAAAAGTGCACACATTTATGAAAGCAATTTATGGGGGAATAAGGGGCCGAAGCCCTAAATGAACCTTCTTGAGCTCAAGCACCATGGTTAAGGGAGGTAAACACTTGGGCCTTAGGCCCTAAACATAACTTCTTGGTCTTGCTTACCACCAACACAACACAATCCCTCTCTAGTGTGTCTTTGCAATCTAAGTTGGATATGGACACCATTACAAGTTTTTTCACACCAAGGATGGGTCACAGAGATTTAA
Source organism: Picea mariana (assembly GCA_032191745.1). Lineage (NCBI taxonomy): Eukaryota > Viridiplantae > Streptophyta > Pinopsida > Pinales > Pinaceae > Picea > Picea mariana. Next base: position 87,283 of record JASDQU010736120.1, on the reverse strand, counting down.
CCATGGATGGGAAAGGAAAATAAGTTCCTTAGGATATTGTTGAATCTTCTCAATCTCAAGAACCTTGAATGAGTCCTTGAACCAACACACTAGTCCTCTATAGGAGTTATTTGTAGGCATTTTAGTGGGATATAGGCACCATGACTAGGTTTTGTGCATTTGAAATGGGTGTCAAGGCATAAGCATGGTCAAGGGGGAAACAATGGCCTTAAACCATAATTGACATTTCTTGAGCTCAAGCACCATGAACAACACTAAAAAACCATGACAAAATCCCTCTCTATGGAGTATTTATCATCTGAGTTGAATATGAGTCCCATTACAAGGTCTTAGGCATCTTGGATAGGTCTCAAGTCCTTGACCATAATCAAGGGAGAGAAACAAGAGCCTCTAGTGTAAGACTTTCTTCTCAAGCTCAAGCACCATGGATGGGTACTTAAAGCAATACATATGACCTCTCTATGGTGTCATTCACATTCAAGTGGGATATGGGTTCCATGACTAGGTTAGTTGTGAACCAATAATGTGTTAGAGGATAATAAGAGCCTTCTTCTCTAAATGAAGCTTCTTGAGCTTAATTTCCATGAGAAACACCTACAACCCATGAAGCTTCTCAAGCTTTAGCACCATGAACGCATCCTTGAACCACCACATGGGACCCATATATGGTATCTATGAATTATTAGAGGGATATGAAAACTATGATTAAATCACAACACAAACCCTAAATAAGAATGTGTCATGCGCCCATGCCAAGAATGGTTCTCAAGGCCATGGTTGGGGTTAGTTAGCATCCAAGTGGGATACAAGTGCCATGAATAGGTTTTGTGCAGTGGAAATGGGTCTTAAGGCCTAAACATGCTCAAGGGTGGAAATTGTAGATTTTAATCTTGTACAATATTTACTGCAAACAAATTTTCAGTAAAAGAACAAAAAATATACATTGGAAAATACAAACATTACACAGATATTTTTCCTCTGGAAACCCAAACCGAGAAAACTGACATATTCTATATTCATTCATAGTGATACATTGTTTACAATACAATATACATATAGGATATAGCAGCATCCAAAACCCTAACCTAATGACCTGGATTAGTCAACAACCCTAATTCGTTAACCGAAAATAGAAAAACATCAACAAAGAAACCATGTGCCAAAAAACCACCTAAATATGCGACATGTTTCCCGGGGCAGAAAAAATACATTTTTTCCTAAATATGTGACACTACTACTCATGCAAATAATATAACACATACCCATTAGAAACAAGGGGATTAATCCCTAAATGAACATTCTCAAGCTCAAGTGCCATGGTTAGGGAAGAAAACATTTGAGCTTAGGACCCTAAATATAACTTCTTGGGCACAATCACCATGAACAACACCTGCAAACCACAACAAAAGCATAGTATAGGTGGTCTTTAGCATCAAAGTTGGATATGGATGCAATTGGGAGGTTTTGTGCACCAAGTATGGGTTTTGGGGCCTTGACCATGGTCAAGGAAGGAAAACAAGGGCCTCAAGATATTGTTGAATCTTCTCGAGTTCAAGAACCTTGAATGAGTCCTCAAACCAACATTGGAGTCCTTTTTTTGGGTTCTTTCCAAGCCTATGAATGGAATATGTGTAGCATGGGTAGGTTTTATGTATAAAAAATGGGTCTTAACGAATAAACATGGTCAAAGGGGGAAACACAGGCCTTAATCCCTAATTGAACCTTCTCAAGCTAAAATGTCATGAACAACACCTGAAAACCATGACATGTGCCCTCAGTAGGGGTCTTTGACATTTTTTTCCTTATGAAGGCACATGTTAGTTGAACAATTGTGCTCTTAGCATGACTGTTCAACTAACAATCACGTGGACCATTCATCTGATGATTAGTTGAACAACTACACTCTTAGCACAACTGTTCAACTAACAGTCACACAGACCATTCATGCAATTGTTATCTAACTATAATCCCTAACCACATGAATGATCAAATAAAAATCATGCAATGATAATTGTAACTGCTCATTCTATAGTCGTGCAAGCTTGCACGAGTTACCATAATATAGTCCCGTGGATGTGCACAACCATCTTCCAATTTCTCATGTGGACCATATGGCCACCTCTAAAAAGGGGTGAAATGATCTTCTAATACACTCATACACTAAGAACTAAATGCATAAACAAAGATATTGAGTTAGGACCCCTTACCTAGCTCTCCCGCAATCGAAATTTGCTAACCGAGGTGCATATAACTGACTCCAGAATGTCTTGGGATGCACAAGCTCACATCCACGTCAACAAAAGTACAAATGGGGTGGCATTGTGGGCCCCACTCCCTTTTATACGAACCTGTCACCATGTTCTCGTAGTTTGTACATGATCTCAACAATTTCATTTTTAGAACTATTTGTGTTGTTGGGATTACCATATTACCCCTTTCACTATTTTATTTGATTACAGTTTCCTTATCGGATTTCTTGCTATCAAATACTTTCACTTTGGATATTCTATTTCATTTGTGCAGGTACTTGTCAAGAGTCTGTCTTTATATTTTGAATACACATGGTAGGGTCATTCAAACTACCCCTTCAGGTATACACTTCCTCAAACTATCATGTTAATCACTCCCTCAACACATTGAATTAACCAGTATCATCTCCCCCTCAATACATCTTTAGGGTTCATTTCTTTGGTTGTGATTGCAAATTCACCCAATTCCACATGCACTTTTTTGGCACCATTAGGTAGCATTCCACCCTCATGGGTTGCCTCATTTTTATCTCCCATTACATTATTGGCACCCATGTTGCTTGATCCATAGAACGAGAGCTGACTAGTCCACATCCCAAAGAATGAATTGCATGCTTCATTCTCATCATTATATTGACCCATGCCCTCAGACTCCTGGTCATTTACATTTTTTATTGTTAGTTTTTTTTAATTCATTCCCACATTTTTGTTGGCCTCTCATCTCCCCCAATATCATTAGACCATCTACATTCCAACTCATCATTCACCTACCTCCACAAAGACCCAACCCAGGGGCCCTTTTCCCCCCATTTTCTCTCACTAATCTCGCCTCACAAGGTTGATACATTTTATCATTGGGGCACTTGTTTCTGTGTTTTTCCATTCAAACCAATTATTTTCTCATTCATTGGTAATTGTACAAAGAGTGTCTTTTTTACAGGAAGTAATTATACCCATTCCATCGCACCCGATGGCTTCATTTCACTCGGCGACAGTCCTAGTTTCCCTTGGTCGAAGCATTCACACTAAGTCACTTGTTGCTGCATAGTTCTTGTTGTTTGCAGTGCCTCATGTATCCTAATACCCTCATTGTGATACCCAAAGTTAATACTCTGAATTTCTTATTCATTTGAATTCACTACATCCTCAACCCCAATTTGACAAGAATTCACCATATCTTATTGTCCCCATGACCTTAGATCACTTTATATCTAGTTGGTTTTTTACTGTTGCCATTTTCAACTGTCAGTTATACTCTACCCAAGGGAATTATTGAGTCTCATTCTTGATGACCCTGTCCATACTTATCAAAATTATACCTCCATTGCAAGTTGGTATCTAGTCCATCTTCAATTGATGTCAAGGGGAATTTCCACCCTTTATAGTCGTGTCTTCTTTCTTTTTGACATTAACTCCCACTTTTCCAAGAATGTTGTGGTATCTCAGTTCCCATTACAATATGGATGGTGAACCCTGAATGGGACGAAGAGAGTCATCATTGCGCTCTGCTTCCATTGGCCCTCTTGATGTTCGACATCATCACATATCCACATCAAGATGGGCTTATCTTTTTACAGTTGCAATTTCTAGTCCAATTCAAAGACCCCTGGGCTTGATATGCCATACATGCCATAAAGTACAAAAACTCATAACACATGTTCATTTTAGGTTCTAGAGAAGGTTCTCCTCAATGCAGTTATTTACTGTTACTGATGCCCCTAATGGTGATGTAGATTTCTACTTCACCAATTATCCAACTACAACATCATTAGTATTCTCATACTTATGCTTAGACAAGATCCCACTGTATTTTGTCTACTAATGTAAAATTTCATTTTTATCATGGCACAAGCATGTGATATGCCCACCTCATTTGTATAAAGCAATAACATTTCCAGGGATGATTGTTTTTTCTAGGTGGGTTCTCCTTTTTCCTACATGG
>JASDQU010736120.1:63166-76826 GCA_032191745.1 Picea mariana | reverse complement strand
CTACCCAGCAATAGATGACAAACATCCATGGGAATAACATCACACAATATCTTATCATTATATCCTCCTATCTTAAATTCAACTAAACACTGTTTAGTGACAGTTACCCGATGTCCTTTTTGTAACCACGAAACTTTGTATGGGCTTGGATGTTCAATCGTTTCCAGCTCCAACTTTTCTACCATCTCTGTAGAAATGAGATTATCTGTGCTACCACTGTCCACAATGGCCTTGCATACCCTATCCTTGGTTTTGAAAGCAGTCCGGAAAAGTCTGTTTCTTTGGACTGAACTCTCCACCTCCTTCTCTGGTGTCAAAAGAGATTTTCGCATCATCAACGATCTTTCGCCTTCAGCATCTTCTGCCTCAACATCCCGCCTCTGTGCTTCAGTGATGTGAGTCTCACCTCCTTCTTTCTTTTTATCTGGACACTCATAAGACTCGTGCCCATTCTTTCCACATGAGAAGCATGTTGTTACTCCACCTCTTCCTCTTCCTCTACCTTTAGTACGAGGAAAGACATTATTATCAGCATAATCTCTTCTTTGTTCGATATGCTTCCCTCGTTGTGAGGTTCCACCTCTCTCAGTTCGAGTCTGAGGTTTCTTCCAATCCTCCTTGGGCTTCTGGTTTTTATCCTGGGCAACTAATTTGCCTCTGGGTTGACTTATTCCTTGACCTATTTGACCCTACTTTCGGCTCAGCTTCTCTTCAGATTTTAGAGCCATCTGATAAGCATCTTCCACCGTTCGGATGGTTACCATGCTCATCTCATCCTGAATGTCATATCTCAGGCCATTCATGTATCTACAACCTTTTCATCATCGCTTTCCCGATGACCTGCCCTGATGTTCAGCCTGTAGAATTCTTCAGTGTATTCCTTCACTGTCATCATCTTCTATCTCAAGTTTTGCATTCTTCGAAACAGAGTAATCTGATAATCTCTGGGGATGAATTTCACCTTCATCTTTGCAATCATTCTATCCCAGCTTTTGATCTTTTGTTTTCCTTTGTAGTGTCTGTCAGCTTGTAGCTCATCCCACCACAATGTTGCATGTCCTTTTAATCTCGTGACAGCATGTTTGACCATCTTGTCCTCTTCGACATCTTCATAGTCAAAGTATGTGTCTAGAGCTCTAATAGAGTCTAGAAGCTCCTCTGCATCCAGATTTCCCTCATAAACTGGAATGTCCATTTTTTCTCTTGCACCCATTCTTGCAATAGCCCTAATCAAACGTTCATTTGCTGCATCTTCAGCTGCAACTTCCTCCCCTTCATGTTCAACCTCAATTTCACTTTCGGAATCACTAAAATCCCCAACACTGACTGTACGCCTCTATGCTGTCTCCATGTCTTTGAGTCTGGTGCATAGATCACACATCTCTCTCTCCATAGCTGGATCAGTCATCTGCCTACCTATTCTTCTCGACATTTCCCTCTCCTCTGGTGGATCGGGTGTTTTCCTATCCCTTCTCCTCAGTGGCATGGTGAATTCTCTTTTTCCCTGCTACAGAAAGCAAAGAAAACTTTCTGAGCTCTGATACCAAATTGATGATGTCGCCCCTCCTCAACCCGCAGGTCAGAAGGTCACGTACATAGGATCTTTCCCCTTACTCTGGCCCGAAGAGCTCTCGGAAATGGCTCCTCTATTTCCCTTTCGGGAAATCTGCACCCACAATCAACTTCGTGAAATTCCCCCTTTTACTTCGGGAGATCGGACTTCGCACTTCCGTGAATCCAGTGGTCAAGTGTCTTGTCCTTCAATCTCCGAAACCCGAAACAATCAACGCTTGACCTTTTCCTTGCTAATTTTTGGATCTCTCCTTATCGCGATTTCGACGGTCGCGATGTCAAGCAACTCGTTCCCTCGATTCCCAAAACCTGATTTGCCAAAACTCTGATGCACTCACACGCTTTGACCTTTCAACAGCCTTCACTCCATCGGGACTTCGGACTTCGTGATTTGACAAATCCTGATGCAAGGATTTCGAAACTTTTCTCCACGAAACCCTGAAATGGTCAACTGAATTGATTTCCTTATCGAGAGTGCGCCACTTGTACACTCTACTGTCTTATGTAGCCCACACAATCCTCTCGTTCCTTCGGGACTTCGCATTTCATGATTTCGCGAGTCCCGTTGCAAATTTTACGGGACTTCAACCTACGAAACCCCAAAAATATAAATTCATGTGTAAATCCAGCGGCCCTCGTCGACTTGGATCTACGGTTCTACCTCTCCTGAGCTTGAACCTTTGGGAACACTCGCTGTAACTCCCCTTCTCCTCCATGAGATTTGACGGCTCATGGGACTTCATGGATTCTCCATAGAGAATTTCGATCATCCATTCTTCCCTTTCCTTCTCAAGGACTTCTGCAACTTCTAAACAAGGTATCTCTCTCCACGAAACTTTCCCTCCAGTGGTTCAACGTCGCTACGCCTTCTTTCAAATTTTCAAGGTACTTGGCCTCTTGCCTTCCTTCGACCCCTTCGAAGGTTAAAATCCTTCTGAGCTTCCTCATGACTTTGAGTCTTTCAGAAAACTCATGTTCGCACTCCTTGCGGTAGACCTTCAAACACTTCCAAGTGCTGAATTCCTTTCGACCCTGCGCACATATGCAGCAACAATCTCTCAATGCTTCGCTCAGGTCAGCAACTCTGAGACTTTACATGACCTGCACACTCCTTGCATGGCTCCTGTTCCCAACTGCACTTTTGAGGAAATGAGAACAAAAGCTATCTAGTCTGAGATTTCAGAGACAAAGCTCTGAACCCTTTGTCAATGCACTCCTTGCGGACAATTCAACTGCACTCCTTGTAGGAACTCTTGCTCAGATAGAGAAACAATTGAAACTCATTTCCCTTACTCTCTCTCTCTCTCTCTCTCATATTTCATACATTCAACAATAAATCATTCATACATAGCATAAAAGCAATTGCATGACAGAAAGAGTAAAGAATTCATGAGCATAACATTCAAAGATGCATACACAGAGAATATTTGAACACCATGAGTATGAATCAAAACCTTTTTGTATTAATCCAGAACTTTTGTACATGGAATTCTCACTACAACTCTCTGCTTCTTTTCTATTCTCTCAATTGGCATACTCTTCATGCTTATGTTACAATACAAATGAGGGTGTCTATATCACGTTTCCGTCTTGTGCTCTAAAACTGTCTAATCTAACATTTAATTCTATCTACCTTCATTAACTACTATAAATGCCTTCTACCTACTAAGGACGAGAGAGGATCACTCAAGGTCCTTTTACATTTTACAAGTGCGCTCCTTCTTAATTATCTCATTTAAGATTGGCGCATTAACTTCAAGAGAATTTCAAAATTTGCGTTGGGTGCTTGTCCAGCTGTCTTTTGCCTTCGCGCTGGCTCGCTTGAGATGCTCCTACATCATGAAACAACAACAAAAGTTGTAAACACAAATTGATTCATCTACAATTAAATATCTAGCATTTATGGTTTCGTGCCTAACTAATTGCCCCTCTTGGAGTGAAATCATTAGAGACCTAGTCTTGTGATAACAGTCCCTTTTTTGTCTACTGTTAGGCTACAACCATCAGTGGTTTCTAATTCCATGGATTAAATAATCTATTTCTACAACAAAACATTCTATAGGAAATAACACAAATAATTACTAGAACAAATAAGCATAAACAAAATTAAACTACAACATATACACAAAGTTTGCACAGTGCCTCACCTCAGAGTGGACCCCCTCAAAGGTTCATCCTATGAACTTGCTACAGAGTTACCATGTGAACTTAAGATATGATCATACACACCTAACAATAACACTCATATATATTAATTGAAATAAAATTATTATAGTGTCAAAACAATGTCTATATTTCCTCCTAGAATGAGGATAATGTTTATATGGCATGAGGAAGGTATCTCTGTGCTTGGCAATATAAATGATAGAATTTCAATATTCTTAGGGAAGTTTTGATTTTAGTTACAAATGAAAAATTTGAGTGTTGTGATCCATAAATGATCATATCCTCCTGAAACGATATTCACATAATAACAAAGCCTAACAACTTGCTTATCGAAACCCTAAGTCATGTGGGCATCACAAGTATGTTTATACAATGAAAATCAGACTAATGAATTAGTTGTAGGATGTTATGTTGAGGCATACTCATCAATATATCTATACATAAATAGGAATGAGCTGATAAGTTGGTTATAACGTCATGGACTTGGATGCATAGATACCACCAAACAAGAGTAATACTTTGCCCCCAATGAAAGCAAGTTGACAGATTCTATAGGTTTCCATAAATTTTCGAAGCTTTCTTCAACTTGCCATAATTGTGTGAAGCCACTTGATTCCTTGTGGAATATGATATGAAATACATGCTAAATGATTTTTTATCAAGATTTATTTAGAACATATCTTCTGGAAGCAACCTTAGTATTCACTAGAAATCACAAGTAATTTCATAACCTTCCCTAAATCAATCATGTAAACAAGAAAGAGATATAAATTGCAATCCTTCTTACCTTGTAATATGTACAAAATAAAGTGATGATGATGAAAACAAGTAGGGATTGAAACTAGTGATCCAAATGGATGTTGATGGCCTCCCACCTATTCCAACTGGCTCATTTTGGTAGTTTTCCAGTTTGGCAGTGTTTTCCCTATTTTTCGGGTCCCTGACTTGTAGGGCCATTTTGAGGCCCTAAACAACATTTTTTTGGGGCTCACAATAGTCAAGATGACCTTAGATATATAGCAGAAAAATGTGTAGTCCTCGGATAGACCTTTCCAATGGGATATCGTGCACCTAAAACGAAGATCGTATGCAAAAGTTACAACCCCGGGAACTTGATGTACTAACTTACCCAAATGAGGCCCACATGAATTTTGGCGCTTCATCTCGTAGGGTTAGGTTTTTGGATGTTTAGGGTTTTTTACATTCCTATTTATGGTAAAAAGGCCTTCAAAGCCTTACTGTAATCATTTTCTTGCGAATGAGTGCAACCGTCACATATCTTCTCAGAGATAAGCCACCACCATTCTAGCAAGCTTGTTTTCGATGCATTTTACAGTTTCAACCTATTTCCTTATTGAATAGAAACCAATTTTATTGTATATTTGTTCTTTTGTACTAAGCATATTTTGATAATAATCTGTATTCATTTCGTTCTACAAATATATTCTGGATCAGTGGTATCAGAGTGGTCTTCTCCTTGTTGTTCTTAATGCATGTCCTCAATGAGGTCAGGGTACAAAGAATTGGGTCTCGAGTTTGTTTCTCTTGAGGACAAAAGTTCTCGCACGCCCAAATGACCTCTCATGGAAAAAGAAAAGAAAGATGACATGACAAGATATCCATTCAAAATGTTGCTCGAGGAATCCCTCACACAATAGAGGAACAAGATGATGGATAGTTTTTCCCAAATCCTTCGGTGACTACCAACAAACGACACATTTTCCTCAAAAGGAGATGTCACCCCCTTCAAGGTACAAACCAACTTCGATATTCCCATATTTAAAGGTTATATAGATGCAGATGTGGTAGACAAATGGTTAAATCTTCTAGAAGGGTATTTCTCTATCCATAACTTCTCGAATAGAGAAAATATTACTTTTGCACTCCTCAAAGTCGTCTCCCATGTCAAAGATTAGTGGAAAACTTTATGTGAGCAAAAGGAAACAGAGGAACCCTCATTATTTACAATCGTAGTCACCTAGGAGTCATTTAGGGATGCTATTCAGGAACAATACTACCCTGTTGGAATTTATGATGACCTGTACACAAAATGGACCACGTTGCGGCAGGAAAGAGACCAAGTGTTACCTGAGTTCAAAAATATCTTCTAGACCTTGTGCACCAAGATGGGTATCAAATATTTTGAGTTACATCTGGTGCTCAAGTATCGTGACGGTCTACATAGATACATCTAGGCTGAAATGGAGTTTATGGACATCTCATCCTTGGGTGCGGCCTACCAATATGCTGTCAAAATCAAGCAGAAGCTCAAACAAAAGGCACGACAATTTGGGCCTAGGAACCCCTCACAGCAAAATCTAGGAAAGGGTGACCCCAACCCATAGAACAAAGGACAGAGAAAAAATGGACAGCCTAAGGACAACCAGTCCAGGCCGTAAGAAAAGAAGGACACTTTAAAGACAAAGAAATATACCAGGAAGTGGTGCGACTTCCATAAGATCCCCTGGCATAAAAATGTTGATTGTCACTTGAAGTAGTCGCTGGTGGCTGAGGTGAAAGCCTCTGAACCAGATGTGGGTTCTGAATTTGAGTTAGAACCAGAAAGGGGGAGATGGATCATTGATGCAGAACCCAGTGCTACCGTTGCTACAACTAAGCTCCTTCTCGGTGAACCAGACAAGCCAGAGGAAGGCGAGCACCTTTTTCATTCACAAATGTGGTTGAAGGGTACCCTGCTACATTTCATCATTTATAGCAGTAGCCATAAGAACTTCATCTCAGCAAAGGTTGTCAAGTGACTCGCCCTGTCGAAAATTCCACACTCGCAACCCTACACCATCATATGGCTCTGCCAAGGAAGTGACATCCACGTCAGCCAACAATGTTGTTTGTCTTATGACATCAAGCCCTTTAAAGACGAGGTATTGTGTGATGTTTCCCCTCTCGAAGTTTGTAATGTTCTTTTGGGCCAACTATATTTATGGAAACATCCTGTTGTATATGAGTTTAGGCTTTGTAGTGTTATTATTACTTTTAACAAGAAATTATACAGGATACTCAAGGAAGTCCCACCTAGTGTTATTTCCTTGATCTCTGCCAAGCAATGCAGAAAGATCATATCTTAGATAGGGAAGTTTTTCTTCTTCACGATTCACTCTCAGAATGAGCGACAGATCGCATCCACATCCAAGGTCTCCGCGGCCGACCTCTCCACACAGTAGAATCAAGTGGATAAGTTCATGGAAGAATACTCAAATATCTTCTCCTCACCTACCGGGGTACCTCTACACTATTAGGTCAATCACCTCATCAATCTGACCCCCGATGCGTTGTCCGATGGGCCAATCTACTGTCACTCTCTATTAGAGAATGAGGAGATCAAGAAAAAGATCCAAGAAATGATCCATAAGGGGCACATCCATCCCATCTCATCACCTTGTAGGAGCCTAATCGTGATGGTAAATAAGAAAGATGGAACCTGGTGACTCTACATTGATTACCGGGCCCTAAATAAAATCACAGTCAGAAATCGGTACTCCATTCCCCGAATCGATGACCTTTTTGATCAGCTCATGGGGGCCAAATACTTCAATAAGATTGATCTGAAGTCTGGCTACCACCAGGTCCCAATAGAATAGACAAATGTATGGAAGACTACCTTCAAGTCAAAGGAAGGTCTTTTTGAATGGTTGGTCATGCCCTTTGGTTTGAAAAATGCTCCAACCACTTTCATGAGGATGATGGACAATATCCTACGACCATTCACCAATACTTTTATAGTGGTGTATCTGGATGCCATCCTCATTTACAACAAGACTTGGGAAAAACACTTGCAGCATATTCAGTAGGTTCTGCATACCCTACAACAACACCATTGTAATACCCCAAGGACTTGCCCCGATTCCATTATGAATTGTAATTATGATTTATAGGTTGGTGAGCTAAGTTTATATAAGATGATGGGGTTATGAGTTATTAGGCTATGAGTTATTAGGCCAGGGAGCCTAAGTGTTGAAGGCCAAGAGCCTGATTTTGTACATGTAACTATGCACATTATTAATAAAGATAAACATCTCTGCGTGTGGACCAACCACGATGAATGAGTGATGGGGGACTAAGCTTCCACAAAGCCTGGGTAAGGGATTGGGGGATGGAAGGTTGGAAAGAGAGGCTAAGTGTTGAGCCTAGGGGATAAGCCTAGGGGCTTAAGTCCTTGGGAATAATATTTTAATATTATTCCAAAAGCCATGTGAAATCTATTTTTTGTCCTAAGTTCCTGGGGAGGAACGCATGTAGCTTCATGGGCGACATGTGTTGACCCAGGCGCATGCGATTTAACCCAGGAATTGAGTCGTGTTGGGGGTTCACTTTCCATTCCGTCAACTGTTGCATGGGATTTGGGTGGGCATTCCTCCAAACATCACCTGAATCCGGGGTTCGAACTTCCAATTCCTCCATCCATCACCTGAGTCAGGGAGTCCATTCTCCATCTTCCGTCGAAACGGGTGGGCGTTCTCGAATGGCCTCTGTTGGGTGTTTTATGATGGATTCTTTACCTGAACCGTGGGAGTCTCTATGTGGAATCTCTGTACACCTTATGCATCTCTAAAACCAAAGCTGTGAGCCTGTCCTTTATTGTTGGTTGGGGAAACCCAAAGTGTCTCGTAATTGTTGAGCCTTGTTACGCTGAAGAGTCTATCTGTCATATGTTTGGGAAACCTGTGTTTGTTGTCCCAATTGACTATAGCGGCCACACAGTTCTTGGCTGGGTGTGATTTTTTGTTGTTGTATGTTCATTGCTGAGCCTTGTCATTTTTCTACTTTGTACGAGAACGAGAGTAAGGAAACCGGTTGTATGACCTGTGTGTAACCTCTCTCCAGGTGAGGGAGGTGATTGCTGTTGAAGAGGTAGGTTTTACCAAGCTTGTGAGCGACTCTCTCCAGGTGAGAGAGTGTGCAGAGGAAGGAGAGAGATCCTGGAAGGAACCCTTTAGCTGCCATAGAGCTCGGAGATTTCCGGTCCGGTCTATTGTTGAAGCCCAAGTTAAGGGAGGTTAGCAGTCGAAGGACTGTCTAGGTGACAGAGAAGGTGTATACTCCTGGGGTGGGATAGGCATGTGGGGAAGGAGAGTCTGTGAGCAATGGGCATAAGTGGTTCCTGGGAGAGAATCCTCCTTCTTTTATGTGTATTCTTCATGTAAACCTTACCTAGCCTAGGATTCCTTACCCGGTGGAGCTTAGTCCCAGCTCAGGGGTGACCTACTACTGAGAGTGATGAGCAGTGTGGTCTAAGGCTGGGAGGTTCATGGAAGGTCTACACGCAGTTGGTGGAATTACCACAGTTTCAAAGATAAGATCAACTTATGCTTAACATTATGTTTTGCATACCTATGATGCTTATATGTATCATGTATTATGTTGTGCATATGAATTATTGTTAATGCCAGGGATTATTTATGTTAGCAGTAATCTTGTGCTTACTCTGAGTTAAATGTGTTTAATTTGATTTAAATGCATGTTATTAATTAAGTATGAGAATGATGTTGTTCCGCACAGTAGAGTTGTCCATCCAGTGGGTTGATGGCCGGGGGGCGTTACAATATGGTATCAGAGCATAGTTTCAATGCTGAGCCTGGATGGGCTGGATAAGTGGTCTTTGGACCGAGGTTTTGAGAAGAAATTGTGTATGGAGGACTAGCCAGCAGATGACTATATTGAAGGAGATAGATATTGATTCGACGATATGGAAGATATTAAAAACTATAGCATAGATATTTTTCATACCTTAGAATGTTTCTGAGTGTCAACAGGCTACTTGACCATGTTACAAAGCTCAGGAAGTGTAGCGATATTACAAAACTGCATTCGGTGTGGTATATGACCATAGGGAGAGAAAGAACTCCACACCAGAAGTGTTGGAGCCATAGGATATGTTCGAGAGGAAAGGAGAACTCTCATGACCGTCAGATCTGGAGAATGTGCACAAGGCTTAAAACCCTTTGGAGTTGCACAGGAGTGTGGAAATCGCGATACGTGAAATCCCAAATTCGTGAGGACCATCCATCGGAAAGGACACGTGGAGAGCGATCAGCCGTTCACTGACTCGTAACTTGAAATGGTCAAAGGGTGAGTTCGTGAGAATTCACAAAACGTGAATTCATGATTGGATCACAACCGTCGATCTAAGAGAGATGTGGACCGTTAATTGTCTAGGAAGAAATCGACATTTCGGGAATAGGGAGGATGAAGGTGGAAAATATTTCGACCTCATGACACACGAAATCCTGATACATGAAATGCTGACAAGATCTGAGTCGTCGGATCATGGGGAATCAGGACCATTGGATCAAGTAGATTAATAGACCGTAAATTTAGAATTTCGGCAAACGAAAGTACGAGATGTGTAGATGCATGAACTCCTGATGCCCAAAACTCCGAAATGAAAAGTGAAAGTAGTGGGGCCCTATGACGTCGCTGGGAGTGAGGTGGACCTTCTTAAGGACAACATGTGTCACTACCTTGGTGGGTGACAGTTGTGTTGTGGGCCCAAGGTGAGAGAGGTCGAAAGTTTAGGAGTCGGGAGTTGGAGAGGGAAGCGAGTGCAAGAACCTTTGGGATCAAAACCTGAAACCCTGAAAGTTCCAAAACGATCTACACCATAGATCGGGAGTATAAGGCTTGACCATTAGATCAAGTAGAAGGTAAGTCACGATTACATGATTTCGGCTGTCGGGGAAAAACAAAGTGAGCTTAGGCATGGAACCCTGAAACCTCGAAACCCTGAAACGCCGAAAGGATCCGCACCATAGATCTGAGAGAGGTCTAACCGTTGGATTTCACTTAGAATGGACGTGGACACATGGGTGTGTACCACATGCCAGTGGGTCAAAAAGAAAAGTGAGCATGGTGGGACCTGATGACGTCATTGAAGGTGACGTGGACCCTCCTAAACGTGCCATGTGCCATCGTGGTTGTGGGTGACAACTGTGCTATGTGGGCCTCGGAGGGTAAAGTAAATCGAGATTTCGAAAGTCGGGGGTTGGAAAGGAAAGCAAGTATGAAAGCCTCAAGGACCTAAACCTGAAGTCCTGAAGTCCCAAAATCTTTGAAGATGGAAGAAACGCAACGGATTTTAACCATTGGATGTTGGGTAAACGTAGACCGTGGATCCACTCGATTTACGAGAATTCATTAAATCAGAACTCCGGGAGATAGTTGTGTGTGCCTTAAACTCTTCGAAGGCCAAAGGCCCGAGTAGCACCTAGTAGTCTAGCACTTGGTCACAACCCTTGGTCACGTGGGTAGGGACTAATAAAGAGGGAGCTATTACCCAAAAGTACAGAGCCGAAAAGAGCTCAGAAAATTCGTGAAATTGAAACATTTTCTTAAATTAGATTGTTTATGAATGATGAAGGAATTGTCAAGAAACGAAGGCCTAACAAATTCTAGTCGTCTGTGCATTGTATTGCAGAAGGTTGATGAGTGCCAGAACTGATTTGAATTGCCACAAAGTGCAAAGAAATGGAAGAGACACATAATGCTTCCAGTTCATAAAACAAAGCTCAGAAGAGATAGCATAGAACTTTTGTGTGTAGAGTGTGCATATCAAGTGCGAGTGCTTATAGAGGGAACTTGTTTTAAGTTTGAAACACTCCAGGAGACGAGCATAGAGGGTGCCAGGAGGGCACCAGAAAGTCTTTTGGAAAACACAAAAGGGTCAAGTCCCTTTGAGACAGAGTAAGTTAAAAGCTCAGGGAGAAACAATGCAAGTTCGCACACAGAGCGCAAGTGTGCGGCAAGGTGAAGTTAAAATTTTATTAACCGAAGCTTGGGAGGGAAAACACCGTTGAAGCCTTCGAAATATTCAAAATCCTTCAAGTTAGGGAGGAAGTCAAGTCCAGAAGAATTGACGCCAAGATATTTGGAAAGAAGTCATTGAGAACCTAAACGGACGGTAGGAATCCATGGAGGGAGAAGCGTCGATAGTCGTGTGTCATTAGATCAAAATAAACTGTGAGGAGGATGACGCTAAGAGTTATTCAGCACTCGAAATCTCAAGGGAGGTATTGAACCATCTATCTCAAGGAAGATCGAACCATTGATTCCTTTCATCGGGAAATCGGAAAATTGAAAGTTGAGAGAACAGAGGAAGTTGTTCTCGAAAATCCCAAAATGTGAACTTCTGATTTGCGAGGAAAGATCTAGACCATTGAATCATGGCAAGTGTCAACCGTCGATCTGACGCACTTGAATTTCATGAAGACGAAAGTTGAAAAAGGGAAGAGAACTATTTTTTAATTTCACGAACCGTGAAGTCCCAATTCACGAGAAAGGATACACACCGTTGGATTATGAGGAGCTTTGAGTCGTTGGATCTGACTCACGTGGATTTCAAAAAACTAGAGATCGGAAGAAAAGAGGGGAAACTGTTTTTCGAAACCCTGAAACACGAATTATCGATTCGCGAGGAATTGATCTGGACCGTCGAACCCGGAAAGTTATGGACCTTTGATCTGAGGAAAATGGGGTTTGGGAGTTCGAACCTTGGGAGAAAGGAGGAGAGCTAATCCTCGAATTTTGCAAAGGGTAAAGTCTCGTAGCGCTTGGAAGTTGGGGCCCCAGGTCATAGCTAGAGGTCACGACGGTGGAAGTTAAGGGAAGAGATAGCATGTGCTAGACTCTTGTTTCAGATTTCGGGGATAGAGAGAGTCAAGGGTGACTCATATCAAAACACCCGGTACGCGAAATTCTGAATCGCCTTGTGGATAGGCGCGTGGTCATAGTCGGTGGCCACGTAGGAGAAACTTGTGCCGCCGCTAGTTCTCGCAGGTGATTTTTCGTGCAAGGCTTGTGGATTTGTTCCATGGAGGTTCTAGTAGGGACTCGAAGAGCTGCTCCAGCTCCAATAGTTGAAGATGCATTGACTGGGAGGTCAACAGACCCGCTGAGGTGGGGGAACTGCGTCGAAAGTGCTCAGGGAAAGAATAATCATGCACAGTTATAAAATCACATGATTATATTATTTGAATGCATACCACTGGAGGTGGTAAAGGCTGGAGGCCTGTATTAATTCAAATCTTCTCGGCTTCTGAATGCACACACTGACATAGTAAAATGCCATGTTAATTTGGTTATGGGGTAATAAACAAAGAATTAAAGATAAAAACTGGTTATAGGAATAAATGTCAGTAAGCTAGTCATGTATAAGACCAGGACCTAGTTGGATATGGCAAGGTATAGATATGGAAAGGTTATGAGCGACACAGGTACTAAAAGCTTCCTACTTTTAAATTAAACTTGGGCTGCAACCTTTTTTCTAACACTAATGAACACCACAGAATTATATTCTTGGTGTAATGTTCGAGTCAAAAAGGAAGGCATCCAATTAATTGGGAAGATAATAGGAAGTGTATAGAGAAGGTGGCAACACATTGGCCAGAATTCCAACTCATGGATGGTGAGATACATGACTGAGATAGAGAGCATTATGTAATTCAATGCAAGGTGCGTTGAATAAGAATGCATTGAGAATTGCACTCATGCATAATAAGTGATAGAATTGTATACTAAATGCAATGGTTGAATATGTCTTGTAAGTACATGCATATATATTATTGCATGGAAATAATTATAATAATGGCTGAAATGTTGCTAACCCATGAAGTTGAGAACATTTCAGGAACTGTTAAACATTGCAACAGGAAAGTTACAAGCCAGGTAGTCACAGGAATATAGACTACATAAAATTTTATGTTCAGAAATTTAATTGAAATAATAAACTTACTATTGTTAATTATGAACATGCATATGCATAGAATGACGAGTCATTCTATTTGGTCAAGTTGTTTGGTAATTGTGATTGAATTGCTAGGTGCAGGAAATTCTAAGATCATTGCATAAGATGTTGTACATGTTGAATTATGATGTATAGAAAATACTGACAATTTGTTGGCAGTATGCA
>JASDQU010736120.1:14479-30708 GCA_032191745.1 Picea mariana | reverse complement strand
ATTCGGTATGAGGCTCTTCCTTCAACCCAATGTTCAAATGACCATGGGATCATAACCTTAGGTTTATTCTTCATGTGTGCTTCATCTTTAATATCCTTATCTTACTGTATGATTGTCATTGGAAACATGTCTTTCGTGCTTCAAAATTCTTCCCTTTTTTTTTTCTAGCCCCCATATGTCCATTGTTGGGACTGTGTTCTCTAGGCTTCGGCCCTCCGAAACTTTTCTTCTCTGCACCAAATTCTTGTTATTTCCAAAGTGATATATTCCAAAGTATTACATATCGAGGAACTTCGATTCACAGTTTTTAATCCTCATCATTGATCATGGTTTCAGATCAATGGTCTGATCATTCTTTTAAAGGACTCATTTCTCACAATTTTCTCATCCTTATCCAATGGATGGGATTCAATCATGATATGGACGAATTTCATTTCCTCCGATACTTCAAAGCTTCAAGAGTTTTGTTCTTTTATAACCTTCCAACTCCCCTTGACTAAATTTCATCGAAGTGTGTATATTTTAGATGTTTTCCATGTAGCTACACTATCCAATGGTTCAGAGCAAAAGCACACTACCTCCACTAGGTTAATCTTCATGCACATTACTTTGTGCTTTTGGATCTTAACCGTGGATCTTCTTCCTCGATGAATGGTCAAATCTTATTTTGGGGCTCTGACACTCTAGGTAACTCAAAATTTGAAGTAGTTCAATCCTTCTGGAGTTTTTACCTACCGAATAGGTCATAGAGTAGTGATGACCGCTTACCATTGGTCTTACCCTGTCCTTCCATTATACTCGATTAGATGATCAAGAGATATTTTGATGGATCTTAGATCAAAGACTAACATCAGTTTTCTGACTTCGGCCTTCGACACTTCAGACCTGTTCATTGGTAGGATAAGTGAGATATCCCTAGAGGTTGTAATTTCAGAGTGACATGGCATGATGAAATAACTGTTGATGTGGCACTGGCTAAGTGGTTGCCATGTATCACCTTGATTTGTGACTTTTGTATACCTAATGTGCCAACTAGTCCTTGACACTTGTCACCAGCTTATTGGGCCATGTTCCATCTTTGTCTTCTGCCACATATCTCCCTCCTGGATCATGTATTTTCACTTCATGTATTTGATACTTCGTGGCTCCATGAGTTTTTCACTTTTATGTCAACCTTCAATCATCACCAAAGTTTTGAATATGTTTTTCCACCATTTGATCTTTCCTTTTCTTGATACGACGACCTATGTCTACTCCGAGACTTTGGTCCTTTGGCCCTGCTTATCCTATCCTTCCATTACTTCATCCAATGGCCAAGAATGGTCCCAACATGGCTCAATAGTTAACATTACTTCCAGACTTCAGGATTTCAAGGCTTACCCGATCCTTCCACTTTATGTCGATCAATGTTCGACGATATTTCCCAACTCTTCCTTTGATCCAACAGTCGATGGGAGTTTGTGACTTCAGGATTCGACCTTCGGGTATTCCTACATGATTCAGACTTCTTTTCGTAGGAGTGGCCAATGATGGAGTTGACCACCATTAGATTCACCTATCCTCATCCAAACATCAACATGCATTGCCCAGATCTGATGGCCCTCATTCACTTCGGGACTTCGGGGTTCTGATCTTTTATTCTTGATTTTTCTAAACTTCTTATCGTCGGAGTGGTCAGCGCCAAAATTGACCATCTTCTTTCCTTTAGTACGATCTGATGGTTAAACATTTCCATTCCAGATCGACGATCAACATTTAATTCTAAATTAAATATTGATCTAACACTGAGAACTTATCTGAAGCTCCTTCCTGATCGATGGTTGGCATTTATTTCATGACTTCGAGATTTCATGGATTGTTCCTTGTCTCCAGTAATTTCCGAAGTGGTGAAGTGTCGAAACATATTCTATCCTTCCACTTGGTTTCACTCAACGATTGAGATTTTGACTGACTGTAACAAAGTTTCCTCACAATTCTAAGGATGTTCAATGCTCTTCTTTCTAATCTATTCATTGTTATTTCTCCTGATATTTTAATAATTGTTTGTGCATTATTTTATGCAATGATATTTAGTTGCTAACTCTCCTCAGCTCTTAACTCCTTATGCTTCTTTACTCTATATGTGGATTCTTTGCATGCTACTTTTCCTGAGCTTTAGGAACATGGGATCACTATTGATCCTATCGTGATTATGATCAACAATGATCACAAATTGCTTCTTCCCCAAGGTGATATTCCTTTTTCTTTGATTATTGTATGTTTTTTACTCATGTTTCCATCAATGGAAACACACAATCAATAATGCCAACATTGTTGACATCTTTAAAGCACAAAGATATGTCAGTTAGTGGGTAAAACTACAGTGGGGAAGACTACACGCAGGAAATACAAACAATTTCACGGGGTTGTTTAGAAACAAATGTTTCACCTTGTTGGAAACCTCTGTAACCCTTGTTGGTACCCCTCGAGTAGTACCGCTTCAGACATAATTTGTACATGACCATCACACTCACACGTATTGGCAGGTATATTGGGAGTCCCCTAGGTTTCCTTAACCAACTCTAGATCAGTCGATCGACCGCTTGATTGTTATAATGACATCGAGAATAACATACGAGAAGACACTCTCTAGTACTTGGGTAATCAAGTAGTATGACTAAGAGTATGGTTGAGCCTCCTTGGTTGGTGCCTTGAGATATTGGGATGAGTACTAATATTTGACCCTACACACATATCAAAGAGATATAGCATAGGGAAAACCCTTGTCTATAGGAATCTTGAAATCCCTAACCCTTGGGAAAGAAATAAAACATAAAAACAAAGGTAGAGATGTATTGCTACACAACCCTTCCTCTTGCATTATGCATTCATACACAATTCTCATGTTAACAATTTGGGAAAGTTGTCACTACAATATTCTTCATGCTAGAGTATAACTTTGTAGAAGTAAAAAAAGACGAGTAAAGTGGTCCCGCCAACACCCTTATTCGAGACCTATCCCATTGGATTCCTCTCTTCGTCCTGATAGTCATAGTACCTATCATTTTTAAGACCTTCTTTCCCATGGATCTGACACCCTTATTTGGGACCTATCCCATTGGATTCCCCTTTTCACCATGTTATATAAAAAATTTCCTCACTCCATGCATCTTGCTTTGATGGCCTTCCATTTCCCTCTGCAGACTAAAATTCCCCTTTTTGTTCACTCTAGAGCTAAAAATTCATATTTTTGTCCATATACGTGACCTACCAGTTAGACAACTCATGTATACATGGGTTTCTACACTACATCCCATGTACATCGGGTTTGGTGCTAAAAAATTAAAAAATATGTCGGGTTTCCATGCCATGTCACGTGATCCATGATCCTTGACCTTTCATATACTGGAAACTCTCTGAATTGGTCATTCAATTCCATCTAAAGGCTATAAATTGAGCTATATCCAAGCCTTGAGGGAATTCAACACATTAAGAGCAAAGACACTCTGGAGAAATTTCACTTCATATTGAGTCGGGATCCCTTTGTCCTTGAAAGTCTGAAATTCTAGTGTTTAGCCCCCAAGGTCTTCCTATATTGTGATGGAGAACTTCATTGACTCCTACTTGTGAGCTTGCCCTTGAAGAGGATTGAAGTGGTGGAGACCCAACTAGAGGGATTTAGTTTCTTGGTTTTGATATGTGTCATTACAGAAGTTTGTCACTTATGTACTTTTGTTGATTACACTAATAGAAATACTCTTTTCTCGTCCAACTGATATCTTGCAAATATTTGCATTGTTTTCCATGGGTGTATTTTTTTATGTATATTAATGGATTATGGTAATTTATATGATAAAATTATATATCATCACCATAGGCTTATGTATCTTGGCTATTAAAGACAAGTTGCAGGTATAAAGCTTTAGGTCGTGTGCTCAACAGTGGTCTTCTTCGAACGTCCGGACAAGGTAGGATTCTAGCCTTCTCTTGTTATCATTTCAGTTATATATCATACTTGAGATTAGAGTTTATTTTTTGGTGTCGTTCCATCTATTGTGGTTTTCCCCTAGCCACAAAGATATTTTCCTCCTAACATAATTGGCGACTCCACTAGGGAGATCTCCTTTTTGGGGTATTGGGTGTTTTTCTCCTTGATTTTCTCTTTGTTTGCCTAAGTTTATGTGTCGCTTGTTTCTTGACATCCTGTATCTTTCCTTGTATTTGAGTTTATTGGCCTAACCCTTTCCCTGATAGTGTATTATTTTGGCATACACGGGTTTTCCCTTGACAACCGTGTACATACGCAAGTTGTCTGTCTTTAGGGCATATATATACACGTATGTTCCCTAAAAAATCGCATACATCATCTCTTTAGCCTTTTTGGCTAAGTTTGGTGTTTGTTGGGTGAGTTTTTTTGGTTGCTAAGACTTCTTGGGTTCCCATTCTGACTATTAAGTGTATAGAGAGTGATAGGAAACCTTTTTATTGTTGAATTTTTGGGAAAACTCCTTTCCTGTCATTTCTCTCATTTGTTATCCTTGCATACTGGTTTGGGTAGTTTCTTCTTGGTATCATGCTTGGATTGTATTTTTTTCCTGCAGTAGGGTCTTCCTGTGAAGCTTTTATGCAGCCCTTGTAGTTTCTTTTCATTATATCGAAAATACAAAAATATTTTTTTTATTGCATTTTACTTATGGCATATGCACTTTTGGTTACTTTGCATTGATTTTGGCATATTAAGAAAGACTGCATTTCATTGAAATCATAGAGATTTTATTTTGGAAAACAACATTTAGAAGCATACCATTTCATTGAAAATCAAGAGTAGCACTTAATAGTGTTTTTACATTTTATATATATATATATATATATATTGAGTCGTAATACCATTAGTTTCACGATCACACCTCTTGAGTAAGTAGAAGACATTAAAATTAATGTTGATTAATTAAAAATGATTAGAAACGATTTTATTTTTCAGGGTACACAAACAAGCATAGGACCTAAGGCCATGGAATGTGATTTTGTGAGTAAACTTCTCCAAGGCTATAAAACCGAATGTATGTGTCTGACCAGGGAGTGGTGAAACCCATTATATAATTGGTGTCCTCGGGAGGCTCCGCTCACACCGGAATTAAGCATGAGGTCGCACGAAGTTGGTTGCAGAGAGAGCCCTCTAATACCTTCCTAGTGTCAAAGATATTTCTAGGGTTCTATTCATATCTAGGGGTCTTGCTGGTACCTTTACTTCAGTGAGAGGCGGTGCTTTCAAGATTTCAGGCTTTGATACCCTGCCCATACGGTGGACCAGACTTGGGAATGCTCTCCTAAGCATTGGTTATATCATGTTGACTTTAGTTTCTTGACATAATTAGGCACATAAGTTACTTGCATGGGTTATTCTGCAAGTACCATGAGTCAGATAAGGGTCATAAAACACACACAATTTATGGAGGATTTCCTCTCAAGAGGGATCTGACCGACTGCACTTTCAAGCCTACGAGGGTCCTTATAAATGATTCTGACACCTCCACTCTATTGTTGTGGAGTCTCGAGCCCCTCCTGGGTGAGGCATACCTACTTTAGTTCAAGAGTTCCTTTTCAGCCATCATATTCTGTTTTTATGCATTTTTCATTAGCTTTATTTAGGAGTGTGCTCTCTAATTATTAGTTGGCCTTAGAATTTTGTATTTTATCTCAAGTCCTGAGTCATCATGGAGAAAGACCACCCTCCTCACTGGTATCTTCATCTTTTGAAGCTACCACCACGTCTTTATCCTTTACCGAAGCCGCCTCCTAAAAATCGTAGAGTTAATAAGCCTGGCACATATATCTCACCTCCCAGCCTCGTGATTTCCCTGTTAGCACTCTGTAATTTGCCCAAGGTTGTGATGGTAGTCACAGAGGCAACATCAAAACCACTTTGAGTCTTGGATCTATCCCTCCAAGACTCAAAGAGGGATCTCTCTGTATGATATAACTTTGTTGGAAGAGGATATTAGGCTAGCTATGCAGAATAGGATAAGTTTCTGAGTTGGGTAGGTGCAGCGAAGAGGAACCATGGGCAATGGAGTCACAATCTGAGATTTAATAATAATAATAAAAAATCCTAAAGACAGCCTTACAGGGAAAGGTAGGCAAATCACTGGATTCTTCGTAAGCTTGGGGAATGGCAGAGGGGGAAAATTGTTAAGAGGTCAAATTAAAGACATAGCAGTAAAGAATTCTACGTTTAACTTTTAGTGGAAAACATTGGCATTGCTTTAAATTGGGAACAAGGTGTTTTTACACAAATCCTGATCTTAAATCTCTTTGAAACAATGGAGAAGACAAAAATATATGATAACAGAGGAAAACAAAATCAAAAAGAGAAAAAACTTCACCAATGAAATTGACACAAGAATCATGTAACTGCTACGCCTGTATTATTTGAATTGATAAAAAATACAACTCGCTCTGTGAGCTCTGATACAAGATTTAAATCATGGTCCGTGATTGATCAACCCTTTTACATTAAAAATAATCTCTATAAATAGGAGAGGTCTCCCCATAAGTTTTGGAAGTTGGATTCAACCGTCTCGGCCAAAAATAGCCAAAAATCCCCCAAAATCTGGAATTGTCCGCCATGAAAGACGGGCCTAATTTCTACAAACAAATGGGTCCAAACAGACATTTGTTTCTCTTCAGCGCTAACACCTAGGAAAAAAATGAAGGAGGTTATGGTAGATGGGCATTTTATGGACAAAAACCTCCTTCGTTTTTTCCAAATTTGCCTCCAGCTGGCTGTAACAGCTCCTGCAAGATGGGGACTGTAACAAAAAAACCGAAAATCCGAAAAAAGAGGCTAAAAGACAGCTTCGTTTCTCTCTGATCATGGCACCTGTGAAAAAACTGAGAGAGGTTTTTTTTCTTCAGCCCGTGATAAGAAAAAACCTCTCTCGGATTTTGAAAATCCATCTTCATTTTCCCAGAATCCATTTTGAAAGAAAATGTACCAAATAGGCAAAAATGAGAAAAGTGGTTTTTTTTTTGGATGGGTGGTATTCCGAACCCCCCTGAGGTGGTAAGAGGTTTTGTGGGGGGGGGGTCCACTGGAATGTGGGGGAGACACCTGTCCAGGGGTGGTTTTTAGAAACTACCATTCTGGACCCCCCCTCTCGTTAAGTTTCGGATAGTGAGAGGGGGTCCGGAATTTTTAATAACCGTTGATTTATTTGTTTGATGTGAATGAGAGTGTACGGGGGGTACTTTGGTGGGTAGACTTAGGGTAGTGTAGTTTTTTAGTTTTTTAGTTTTTCTTTTTTAATATTATTTTATTATATGTTTTATTACGTTTTGTTTTAATTTTTTATTTTTAACATATGCTTTTGTATTATTAATCATTATGTTTTTTTATTATATTTTAATTGTTTTTTTATTTTTTTTTATTTTTATTTTGTTTTATTTAATGTTTAATATATGTATTTTTATATTGTTTTTTAATTTGTTTTTTAATCAATTTAAATTAATCAAACTCTAACATAATTACTAACTTAGATAATTAAATTAATTATTTATTAATTATTAATTAATTAATTAATTATTAACTAGTTAGTTATCAGCTAGTTTAACCAATTCTAACTATACTAACATTATTATTTAATCTAATTAACTTATTGTTCTTTGTGTTTGTTCTAAGTTTGATTATTCATGGATGGGTGATGGGCGAGAGGTAGTCAATGGGACAAAAGGACAAGGGAGTGAGGGTGCAACGTGGATGAAGGATGCAACATGGTGATGGGGGAGCGAGCGAAATGAATGGAGGGGAGAAACGGGATCAACCGAGCCAGAATTTGTCATCATGAGAGAAAGTGCCAAATCAACAGTCGAAGAATCGAGTTACCTATGATTATAGGTCCCCAACATAGGCTCCACCTGGGGATGGCAGCTCTTTCAGGAGGTGTCAAGAACCACTGAACTCTGAACATGCAAACCGGTGCTTTATTCTTTGGGCCATGGAGTCACTGTAGCTACAATATTCAAACTGGCTCAGATTTGACTAGACAATGAACTAGATACTATCAAATGCAAACTCTGCTGGAAATCATACAATACTGAAAAGATTCTCAAATGACTAAGCTTATTCAAAACTGTTACCTACCCTACACTACTAACAATTTCATCGTTCTAAATGATACAATAATGCCAATGCAGCCAATCAAGTAGTTGTTGAGACCAAAGGACTGTTTGACTACTCATTAGCACAATGAAAAGCGCAACTTGACCTTTTGCCCATAGACTCAAAAATGCAAAGTGTAAAGGCCACTGCTGAAAACGTGATTGATATTTACCATAGAAACCTTGACAATATTGAAGAACAAAAGTACTGCCAGAGATAGATTGAGGCTCTACAGTGAAAAAATTATCCATATAGGTAGCTATAGGATCAAGGTAGAAATGACATGTTCCTTGATTTTTGGATGGCAGCTCTGGCACTGTATCTATGTTATCTTCATCCTCATGCATTTCCTGACATGGATGCAACTGCTCTGATGGGCTTTGTAATGTGACTTCTACTGAAAAAGACAATGAAGTTGACTGCCTGATCATGTCAATATCATAACAACGTTTTATCCCATAGCTGGATGATGGAAAAAGACTTTGACAACACAAGTCATCCAACACATATGATATTGGATCCTGTAGAAATTGAACTGACTGTTGCATTGGTTCCACTGAAACTTCTTGATTTTTGTGTATTTATCCTTTAGCATATACTCAATATTCTTTTTCAAAAACTGAAATGATTTAAAGCATAATGGTACATAGTTATTGTGGATTAACTCATAATTTGTCTCAGGCTCTAAGATTTCATCAGGAATTTGAAAATCAATGTAGGTCAAGGGCTGCAATTCTAGGTTTAGAACAGCCTCCATATCCTTAATGGCATCTTCAACTGATTGATCAGAGAAATTTCTATCTTCACCATTTTCAACTGGCCTAGAGTTTATTTTTCAGAAATTGAAAAGATGAGAAACATAAGGGCAAAGTGTTTTCACCTACTCTGATATTTTTTGCACTTTGATCATTGCTTTCATGATTGTTGTGCAAGGGTTGATTGTCATATCTGAACTGTAAATGATCTTCTTCCTGCCAATGACATGTTGTTGGTTGCTTTGAATAGTCAACATCTATTTCAGCCTCATGATCATCATCATACTGATCACTCTTGGGTAAATCATCCATGGATGAAATTCCATTGAACATGCATATCATGTCAGGGGAATCTTCCACCACTCTCTGATTTTGAACTTCATCTTTGTCTACGTTGTGAATTGAATGCATGAAAGAATCATTATCCGAACCATGGTACCAAGGGTGAGCTGCAAAATGTTTGGGAACTATGACCTTTTCTTTCTCTAAAATCAATGGAACATGTTGTCTTTGGACAACAATCTCTTCTTTTATGCTAATCTTCTGCATCATCTCTTCCATGGTACTGGCCAGAATGTCTATTTTAGCTTCTGAAGATTTCAGCTGCTCCTTTTCTTTGTTCTTTACTTTTGACCTTTTGATCAGCAAGTTGGCCTCCACATCAACTGCAACCTTTTTCATTTCTTCAAGACTTACAGTGTTCCTTTCTCTTAACTGAAATGTCATCTCAGGATCGAAAGCATCTGGGTAATGCAAGTGAGATGATCCTGGGGGTGGCCTTATATCAGCAGGTATTACATGATATACCTTATTGAATCTAGCTGAAAACTGATGTATTGTCTCCCATGGCTTTCTTTTCAAGTGGTCATACTCTTCTAGGATATGGAAAACATTCCCATTACCACCCATCTATCTAGGAAAACTTGCATAAATTGATGAAAATTTATGATATTTGCAGCTGACATATTTCAAAACCAATTCTTAACTTTTCCTTGCAAAGACAGGGAAAAAATCCTGATACAGACATCATCATCTTCGACCTCAGAAAGGTCAAGGAAATCCTCAAGGTTTTGAATATGTTTTTCAACAGTGATCTTCCCATTTTCTCCATCAAACCTAGGCAGATTATTGATGTAATTGATAGGGAGGAAATGAAGAATAGGAGGCAAATATAGAGGCTTGTATCGATCTGGGACTTTTGCAAGCACATGAGATGAAGCAAGAGTCTCACAACCATCCAGAGGTTTAGCAAGAGTAGGAGATAAAGCAGGAGGCTTATGTCTCACTAAGATTTCTACATGTGCATTTGGGATGTGCACAGGTGTATGAGTATGTACATAATCTACAATTGGGGATATGATCTCTTGAGGCTCTTCAAGTTGAAAATGATCATCCTAAATTTCAACAATATACTCTGGACCAGGATCATGATAAGAGAGAAAGTAATTGCAGATGAAACCAATAATATCATGAATACAATTTGAGCTTGAGTACCTGGTATTTCTAGGCTACTTGGTCATGCTTCAAATTCTTCCTCCAGTGGAGTCTTTGAGTTGGCACTGTTTGGAGCTGATTGGAGTTTCCAGGTGAATGATCTCAGCCTTCTTGTGTCTAGTCATTGTCTGGAGCTGATTGGAGTCACCAGGTGAATGATCTCAGCCTTCTTGTGTCTAGTCACTATCCACCATCAGTGATCAGATCTGGAGCTTTGAAGTGTACTACTGGGGAACTTTCCCCAGTATGGTCGCCATTCTGTTAGAGCTTTGTAATTTGCCCAAGGCTGTGATGGCAATCAAAGAGGAAACATCAAAACCACTTCGAGTCTTGGATCTAGCCCTCCAAGACTCAGAGAGGGATCTCTCTGTCTGATATAACTTTGTTGGAAGAGGATATTAGGCTAGCTATGTAGAATAGGATAAGTTTTTGAGTTGGGTAGGTGCAGCAAAGAGGAACCATGGGCAATGGAGTCACAATCTGAGATTTAATAATAAAAAAAACAAATCCTATAGACAGCCTTACAGGGAAAGGTAGGAAAATCATTGGATTCTTCGTAAGCTTGGGGTATGGAAGAGGGGGAAAATTGTTAAGAGGTCAAATTAAAGACAGAGCAGTAAAGAATTCTACGTTTAACTTTTAGTGGAAAACATTGACATTGCTTTAAACTGGGAACATGGTGTTTTTACACAAATCCTGATCTTAAATATCTTTGAAACAATGGAGAAGACAAACATATATGATAACATAGGAAAACAAAATCACAAAGAGAAAAACTTCACCAATGAATTTGACACAAGAATCCTGTAACTGTTGTGCATGTATTATTTGAATTGATGAAAAATACGGTTGGCTCTGTGAGCTCTGACACAAGATTTAAATCATGGTCCTTGAATGATCAACCTTTTTACATTAAATATCATCTCTAAAAATAGGAGAGGTCTCCCCATAAGTTTTTGAAGTTGGATTCAACCGTCTCGGCCAAAAATAGCCAAAAATCCCCCAAAATCTGGAACTATCCGTCATGAAAGACAGGCTTAATTTCTGCAAAAAAAGGGGTCCGAACAAACATTTGTTTCTCTTCAACGCTGACACTTGTAAAAAAAATGAAGGAGTTTATGGTATATGGGCATGTTTTGGACAAAAACCTCCTTTGGTTTCACCAAATTCGCCTCCATCTGGTCGTAACAGCTCCTGCAAGATCGAGACTGTAACAGAAAAACCGAAAATCCGAAAAAAGAGGCTGAAAGACAGCTTCGATTCTCCCTGCTCATGGAACTTGTGCAAAAAATGAGAGAGGTTTTTGTTCTTCAGCCCGTGTTGAGAAAAACACTCTCTCATATTTTGAAAATCCATCCTCATTTTCCTAGAATCCATTTTGAAAGAAGACGTACCGAATAGGCAAAAATGGTGAAAAATGAGAAAAGTGGTTTTTGTTGGGATGGGTGGTATTCTGAACCCCCCCTGAGGTGGGAAGCGGTTTTGGGGAGGGGTTCCACTGGAATGTGGGGGAGACACCTGTCTGGGAGTTGGTTTTTAGAAACTACCATTACGGACCCCCTCTCGTTAAGTTTCAGATAGTGAGGGGGGAATCTGAAATTTTTAATAATCGTTGATTTATTTGTTTGATGTGAATGAGAGTGTACGGGGGGTACTTGGGTGGGTAGACTTAGGGTAGTGTAGTTTTTAATTTTTTTAGTTTTTGTTTTTAATATTAGTTTATTATATGTTTTATTACATTTTGTTTTATGTTTTTTCTTATGTATTTTATATGTGTTTTTTATATATGTTTTGTGTTTTGTTTTAATTTTTTGTTTTTAACATATGTTTTTGTATTATTAATTATTATGTTTTTTTATTATATTTTAATTGTTTTATTATTTTTTTCTTTTTATTTTGTTTTATTTAATGTTTAATATATGTATTTTTATATTGTTTTTTAATCAATTTAAATTAATCAAACTCTAACCTAATTACTAACTTAGATAATAACTTAATTATTTATTAATTATTTATTAATTAATTAATTAATTAATTATTAACTAGTTAGTTATCAGCTAGTTTAACCAATTCTAACTATACTAACATTATTATTTAATCTAATTAACTTATTGTTCTTTGTGTTTGTCCTAAGTTTGATTATTCATGGATGGGTGATGAGCGAGAGGTAGTCAACAGGGCAAAAGGACAAGGGAGTGAGGGCGCAGCGTGGATGAAGGATGCAACAGGGTGATGGGGGAGCTAGCGAAATGAATGGAGGGGAGAAACGAGATCAATTGAGCCAGACTTCATCATCACGAGAGATAACGCCAAATCAATAGTCGAAAAATCGAGTTACCTATGATTATAGGTCCCCAACACTCCCTACCATGAGTACCAAGTCAGACATGAATGTCTTGGGTATTCCTTAGAATCCTATATCCATTGTTATTAGTGGGTTCCCTTCAACCCCCTCATCATCAATGGTTTGGATTCCATAGGTTCCCTCATCTGATGCTACCCAACCCATCGTCTATGCTCAAGTCGTGGGAATGAATCCCTTTGTATTTCCATATGATATTTCAAATCCTAGTACTCAGTTGATACCTTTGGCCACTAATCCATTTTTGTATGGTATGCAAGATGTGACTTCACACTTCTCATCATCTGTGTCGATGTCTCATGTGAATCCTATTTTTCGTTATGGGGGCACGACACCTCCTTACATTCATTTCTCATTTGATGGGGGCCATGTCCCTCAATCAAATACCACAGTAGGAGGTTGTAATCCTCTTTCTTTTGGACCCACTCCTAGCCTAAATTTTCCTATATGGAATCCACATACAGATGATCCTTTTGCTTCTTTTTTATCTCTGTCATTCCTTCTTCCACATGGTCGATTCCTACAAATGCTTTTATTATGACAACCCCCCCTCTGTCCTCTAGTGTTTCATCTAGAGGGAGTCAGTAAAATAGTATGGGAAACCCCCTACACATATTTCCTTCATATGGGGAAATGTATATTCTCATGTGAATAATCCTTATAATGTTGCTTTCTCTTCGCAAGTAGCTGCCTCGATTCCCTTACAACCTTTTATGAATCAATTGGGAGGAGGATACTATCCTACTGGATAGGGCCATGGTGTATACCAGAACCCTTCTTGGAACCAATATTTCTTGGGAGCATGGTCCCCGATGACGCAACCTATACTCCCTTTTCTAGCCACGTTAAATCTGTTGGACTTGTCAAAATTAATGAATGACCCTATGCGTCATGATTCGTCATGGCCCCCATCCCTACCAATATTCCTCCTGAAATTACAAAGTTTGAAGGAAAGACTGGTGAGGACCCTGGTGATCATGTCACCATCTTTCACCTATGGTGCTCATCTAACTCCATTAATGACGATTCTATTCATTTGAGACTATTTCAACGCACCCTCACGGGGGGTTTCCACGAAGTGGTACATTGAGCTACCTGGGGGAACCTATGAAACTTTCAATAAGATGGTTTTGGTTTTTCTCAATCACTTACAATTATTGGTTTGTTACGATGTCGATCTAGAACTCTTATCAAATCTCCAGCAAGATAAATCCACCCATATATCTGATCATATCCAAGAGTGGTGTACATGGAAGAGGTTGATTAAAGCCTACATTCCTCCAGAGTTTATGTTGGAATGGTTCCTCGATTATTTGTTTCCTTATATTTTGAAGGATGTTTCTACATATGGTGTGACAAGTGGGGAAGAATCCATCTTCAAATCCCATTAGTTAGACCTTATATATGCTCAATCTAGGATGCTTTATGAGATTCTCCCTGATGCACCTATGGTCAAACTATGATCCTAGACAAAATCCCACACCTAATGTCGATGGCATCGTAGGTTATGAAAATGCTAAGACTACAAACCTAGTGACGAACCAATTGAAATATTGGTCTCTTAACCATCCTGCAACAGGACAAGCTTTGGCTTCGTCCTCCACCACCCATTTGGTGAATGTGCGTTATGTATAGTCTTCGTCGAACCCAAATGGTAGCCAGCAACCTGAAGGGAACAAGAGGAAAGGACGAGGTAATAATCGAAAGGGTGGTAAGAATAATAAGAATATTAATCCAAGGACAACATTAATAACGAAAATTGAATAATAATGTTGGTTAGGGAAAGAAAAAAAAGAGGAAGGTGAAGTTTCCCTGTAAACTTTGTAAAGATGATCACCTTAATCACTTGTGCCCCAAAATTGAGGAAGCCTCAAGGCTCATTGCACAGTAGCAACCTAATGTGATAACCAACCATTTCCACATAACCAAAATATGACCTCGGGGACCTCTAACACTGGAAATGCATTGAGTGGGAGTCAAAACCCCTCGAAAAATGAAGGTGGCCATCTATGCGTCAATATGGTCAAGTCTCATATTGATGTAGCCACTTGATCTTGCGATTACAGTTCTTCACTAACTGTTTTAGGTCCAGAGCCTCCTCCTTCCCCGGAAACACATTTTCAGATTGATAAGTCAGAACCTCCACCTCGTATTCCAAAAGGATTCCTTAAGCACTCTGTCCACAATCCTAATGCCAGAGCCACCCAAAATTTCTCAACTGTTGAGGATTTGGGCCAAACCCCATGCACGGTGTTAGATTTGGAGGTGCTCCAGACATATCACCCACAGAGGAACACCTCTCTATTTGTGTTAGGAGATCTAGACCCATGTGGCTCAAAGGTTATCAAGTTTTATGTTATGGATGTTAAGCCTTGATTACCTTACCATGTGGCCTTTCAAATCCATGTGGTGTACACGAAATTTACCATCAAGCATACTGTAATTGATGAATGTGCTTCGACATCCGTGATGTCTCTAGACTATTGGAAAGAAATTGTCTCTCATATTGATGTAGCCACTTGATCTTGCGATTACAGTTCTTCACTAACTGTTTTAGGTCCAGAGCCTCCTCCTTCCCCGRAAACACATTTKCAGATTGATAAGTCAGAACCTCCACCTCKTATTCCAAAAGGAKTCCTTAAGCACTCTRYCCACAATCCTAATGCCAGAGCCACCCAAAATTWCTCRAYTGTYRAGGATTTGGGCCAAACCCCATGCRYGGTGTYARATTTGGAGGTGCTCCAGACATATCACCCACAGAGGAACACCTCTCTATTTGTGTTAGGAGMTCTAGACCCATGTGGCTCAAAGGTTATCAAGTTTTATGTTATGGATGTTAAGCCTTGATTACCTTACCATGTGGCCTTTCAAATCCATGTGGTGTACACGAAATTTACCATCAAGCACACTGTAATTGATGAATGTGCTTCGACATCCGTGATGTCTCTAGACTATTGGAAATACATTGTCTCTCCACCCTTGTTTCAATCCATGACCATGTTAACTAGATTTGATGGGTGTTCTTTTATACCTCACGATATCCTTCCCACCTTCCCAATCCAGTTGGCTGGAAAGACTGTGGAGATCGAGGTTGAGGTGGTTGATGCACCTCTCAACTACAACCTTTTGTTAGGGTGTAATTGTACTTATGCTATGAAAACTATTGTGTCATCAATTTTTTGCGTTCTATGCTTTCCTCATGAAGGAAAGATTGTGACGATCAACCAATTTTCCTTTGTGTATCCTAGTCCTATTGCATCAGTGGGGCCTACAGTCCCTTTTATTGATAATTATTAGTAGGAAACTAGGAATGTTGGTGTCGAGATGTATTCCTCTTTCATGGGTACTTTTGATTTCACGACACCAATTGCATACATTAATTCCATCTCTAGTGAGTCTTCATCATCGATGAGGTTCGTTCATTTCCTTACTTCATATTTCAATGACCCTTGGACCCTACCTTCCCCAACTATGTCATATG
>JASDQU010736119.1:112022-123866 GCA_032191745.1 Picea mariana | reverse complement strand
CAACACAACAACATGAAGAGATCACTTGACGAAACAATGCAAGAGTTTTCAGCCATATTCATGAAGGTCTAAAGCTGCTCAACTCAGATATGCTAACTCTTTTGAAAGTGATTTTTCTTTATTATTAAGAGAACAAAGATCTGCTACATTAGATGATATGATGATTGATGCCATAGAAGTCTAAGTGAATCTAATGGCTTTGGGAAAGATAAAAGCTAGCTCTAGTAGGGACATGAACAAAACTCAAGAGAAGGCACAACCTTCAACCTCACAAACATCAGAAGAAAGGTTTGAGACAATGATGAGAGCCATGGAGAGAATGATGGAAAGGATGAATCTAGGTAACCGGACTAACCCCAGAGAACATGCTGATGTTCCACCCAGAAATTCGAGGAGACCAAAAATCCCACAAATTAGACAAAGAGAGCCAAGAAATTAGGGGAATCAGGAAAATCAAGTGAATCAAGCAGACCAGGCGAATCCGGGAAACCAAGGAAATTAGGGAGAACAACAAATAAGGCCTCCTTTCCAAAACAATTACGTAAATGAGGATTATGATGGGTATTTTGAAGACAACATGAACTGCTGTGATGATAAAGAAACATCAATGTTTTTGACTAAAGAAGAACATGACCAATTCATGGATGCAAGTGAGATCTTTTTGCAAGATGAGGAGGAAAGGGTGTCAGTAGAAAGGGAATATTACCAGACATGATTTCAAAATTCCATCATGCAATTCCAAAGATAATATAAACTTCGAAATCAAAAGGTACCTCCAAACCCTCCAAAGGGAAACCCGACCAAAGAATATCAGAGTAACATACCTTCTTCAAGTCAGCCCAAAAAAGATTCTGCTGCAAAGGATTTAGCTGCAAAAGATTCTTCTACGAAGGATTTTGCTGCAAAGGGTACCGTGGACAAAGGAAAGCAAAAAGAAGAACCCTGGAAGAGAATATTGGAGGCAAGGAAAGAAACGGTCACCAAAGAGTTGGAGAAGACCTCATCGTCTTTTAATTTTGAAAGTGAGATGGCCGAGATCAAAATTTCTGTACCATTTAATGAATTAATCAAGAATAGCAAATATAGAAATCAGATTATCAAGATGCATAAGATGGAACAAACCTCTGATACACTGAACATACAAGATGATCACCCAACCATCTTATTTGGACAAAGAGTATAAGAAAATGGTGATACTGAAGAAGTTCCCCCTTTTTATGTCAGTCTAAAAATCCATGATATGAATCTGCACAATGCTATGTTGGATTTTGGAGAATCTCACAACCTGGTGCCCAAAGTGGTCATGGACCAATTGGGCCTGGACATCACAAGACCTTATAAAGATCTGTTTTCTTTCGATTCAAGAAAGGTAAAATGCCTTGGCCTGATCAAAGATATGGTGGTGTCTTTGGCACAAATCTGAACAAAGAACATGGTTATGGATGTAGTGGTTGCTAATATCCCTCCAAAATTTGGCATGCTGTTGTCTAGATCATGGGCTGCAAAATTAAAAGGAACTCTCCAGATGGACATGTCATATGCCATTATCCCTGTCTTTGGTAAAGATAGAAGATTGTACAGAGAGGTTTTGCTTAAGTACATGGTCATCAACAAGTCACAACCAAGTAATCATCCCATCTACTCTGTGGAAACCGAGTTGGGATCTTCCATTTTCTTCAATGACCTGTGTTGCGAAGAAAAAGAACTAGAAATTGATGTGACTGAGAAATCTGATCAACAAATTGAAGATTATTCAAAACACCAGGATGAAGCAGAATATCAGATATGGAAGATGAGTTTTGATGGGGTTGCCTACAGAGAAGGAGCGGGAGATGGAGTTTGGATCAATCACCCCAAAGGAAATTCAAAATTGTGTTCTTATAAAATTGTTTTTGAGTGCACAAATAACATGGCAGAATATGAAGCATTAATATTGGGGTTGAAAGTTTTGGAAGAATTGGGTTCCAAAAGAATTGTTGTACATGGATACTCTGAGATAATTATAAATCAAATCAAAGGCATATACCAAGAAAAACACCCCAGACTGAGGGCTTATAGGAATCTGGTACTAGACCTCCTTGAGAAGTTTCCAGAGTGTAATCTTTCAACAATTCCAAGAGAACAGAATCAGGTTGCAGATGCCTTGGCTACCTCAGCAACAGTTTTCAAAGTTCCAATTTTCCCTAACAAAATCTACAAGGTTGAGGTCAAGTACAGGCCAACAGTACCAGATAATATGAAACACTGGCAAATTTTTGAAGACGACAAACATATGGAAATCTTCCTCAAGATGGAGAACGAATTCAAGAATTTGAACATTGATGATGAATATTGTGATGAAGAAGTAGATGAAACTGCTTTCATCGCAGATGGTTACTTTGAAAATCAAATTGCAGACAAAGATATCGTTCAGCTAAAGAGAAATATCATTCCCAAGGGGCTGATCTCATTGGAGAAACTCTTTGATAACAATGATGTGGCCAGAAGTTCAAAGATTACAGTGAATGAAGGGGATGTGGAAGATTGCAATATTGGGACTCCAGAAGATCCAAAGATCATTAAGCTGTCCAGAAAACTCAGCCCTGTAGTCAAGGAAAGGTATGCCAAATTAATGAAAGAATTCCCTGATGTTTTTTCTTGGAGCTATGATGAGATGAAAGTCTATGATACCAGTATAATTCAACATGTTATCCCAATAAAGGAAGATCACAAGCCATTCAAACAGAAACTGAGAAGGATAAACCCTTTGTTGCTACCCTTGATTGAGAAAGAAGCAAAGAAGCTATTTGAAGCCAAAATCATAGTATCCCTGAGATTTTCCAAATGGATGGAAAATCTGGTGCTAGTCAGAAAAAAGAGTGGAGAGATCAGGTTGTGTGTAGATTTCAGAAATCTAAATAAGGCATCTTTAAAGGAAAACTACCCATTGCCTAAGATGGATCACATTTTACAAAAGGTGGCAGGCTCTCAAAAAATGTCAATGTTGGATGGTTTCTCTGGGTATAATCAGATTATGGTGCATCCTGACGATCAAGAAAAGACAAAATTCACAACACCTTGGGGAACATTCATGTATTCCAAGATGCCTTTTGGGCTCATGAATGCAGGGGAAACATTTCGGAGAGCTATGGACATAGATTTTGCTGACGAGAAGGACAAGTTCATTGTTATCTACCTGGATGATATCACTATGTATTTTGCCTTAGATGAGGAACACCTCAAGCATCTAAGAAAGGGATTTGGAAAATGGAGGAAGTTTGGTATATCATTGAATCCCAAGAAGTCACAGAGTTGAAGGAATCTTGAAAATTGGCATACCCAAAAGTAAAAGGGAGGTACAATCTTTCTTGGGAAAAGTGAATTTTTTGAGAAGATTCATCCCTAATTTGGCTGAAATCATAAAACATATTACCACCATGCTCAAGAAGGGAAATGAAATAAAAATGGATTCCTGAAGCCAGATAGTCCTTTAAAGAGATCAAGGTGGCATTGACCAAGGCTCCAGTAATGGCTAGTCCCAATTTTGAAAAGGATTTCATATTTTTCTCCTTCACCTCAGAACACACAATTGATGGTGTTTTACTCAAGAAAGATGACCAAAATTTTGAGAAACCCATAGAATATTAAAGAAAGACGTTGAGGGATTCTCCTCTGAAGTATGATATCATGGAGAAGAAAGCATATGATTTAGTCAAGGCCTTGAAATAATTCAAATTTTACATCCTACATTCCCATACTACTGCTCATGCACCCAACAACTCAGTGGAAGACATCTTAACCCAGCCTGGTCCTGAAGGAAAGAGGGGAAAATTGATAGAAATGATGTTAGAATATGACCTTGAGATAAAGCCCACCAAGTTGATCAAAGGACAGGGGCTTGCAAAGTTTATGGCACAAACCACTTGTGAACTCTTAGGAATAAATTTCATCGCAGACCTATTAGAGGGTGCAGAAGAGGAGAGGGAGACTCCACAAATATCCCATAAATTTCTTGACTCCACATGGTATGCATATATCATCTTTTTTTTGAAAAATTTGCAGGCTCCTCCTGAATAAAGTAAAACAAAGGAAGGGTTCTTGAAGCTGAAAGAAACAAAATTTTGTATAGTAAATCAATCCCTATATTGGAAGGATCCTGGGGGAATTTTACTAAGTTGTTTGCTAGAAGAGGAAGCTGAGAAGACCATCAAAGATTTTCATAAGGGAAACTGTGGAGGTCATCATTATTGGAAAACCATTGTGCACAAAATCTTGTGGGCTGGGTTATATTGTCCCAACATCTTTTCTGATGTCTATAAAGGGGTTTCAAGATGCCATGAATGTCATATTTTTGAAGGAATTTTTTTTTTGCAACATCTGCCTTTGAAGCCCATCTCTGTGGAAGATCCTTTTAGATAGTGGGGTATTGAATTCATAGGGGAAATACATCCACAGTATTCATCCCAACACATGTGGATTCTAATAGCAACAGATTATTTCACTAAATGGATCGAGGCAGTACCCACCAGGCAAGCGATAGATGTTGTCATCATCCAGTTTTTGGAAGAAAATATTTTATCTAGGTTTGGATGTCCAATCAAAATCATCATAGACAACGCAACATCCTTTAAGTCTAAAATGATGGAGAAATTTTGTAGTGACTACAACATAGCACTTGGCCACTCCACTTCTTATTACCCTCAGGGAAATGGGTTAGCTGAGTCATCAAACAAGAGCCTCACTAGAATTATAAAAAATTTGCTGCAAGAAAATAAAAATGCTTGGTACAAAAAGCTCATTCATGCATTATGGGATGATAGAATAACCCCAAAGAGGTCTAACGCCACCTCACTTTTCAGATCGTCTATGGCACTGAAGCAATTTTTCCTACTACACTGGGGTTGCCAGTAATGCGACTGTTGTAGGAGAAAGATGCAGAGACAGTTGCCACGTGAAGAAGGAAGGATGAAATCATTAGTGTACAACAAACTAGAGAAAAATCTTTCGACAATACTCAATTGCGCCAAGAAAATATCAAAGAGGATTTCGACAGACATACCAAGGTGGATAACTTCAAACTAGGAGACTTGGTACTAAAATGGGATGCTAGAAATGAAGATAAGGGAAAACATGGGAAATTTGATCACCTATGGTTGGGCCCATTCAAAATTGTGGCATACCATGGAAGTAACTCCTAGATTCTATAGGAGAGTAATGGATACATCATTGGAGGAGGGCCTGTGAATGGTAGGTTTCTCAAGCATTATATCGTTTAAACATCATCACCCCTTCCATTCATTGTACATAATCGTTTTATGTTTTCTTTTCGCATGAAGAAGTTGGAATAAAAACAACATAGTTGAAGCCCGAGGTGAAGGCCCTGAGCTATGCTGGATTGATTTTGAGTTTTTTGAATAATGGTTGGCGGATTCAGAATACACGAATAAATCACTGCCCAATGGGCAGGCACTTGGTCTACCGTTATTTTCTACCTTGCAGGGAGGATAACATCCCTAGTTGGAGCCTATGTTATCACCATAACAATTTTCCTTTGATGGAATCCAATTCTAGAAAGTTGGCGAGGAGCTACATCAGGGTGGAGGTGTGATAGTTTGGAGGATCAGGTCACATCTAGTGGAGAAGGGCCAATATAGTGGAGGCACAGAAGTTGATGGGGCCTGGTGGGCCACAAATCTTAAACAACCTAGATCGACGGTCAGGAGACATATTGGGTGAGGAAATAATGTGAAGGTTAATCACTCGAGAGTAGGCTGAGGAAAAAACCATGGTTTCACCTCACAGACACGTGGCGCCTCTAGATCCATATCGAGGTGAAAAGCAGTCTACCTAAAACCATTTTGTCTCTCCCCCGATATATAAAAAAGCATATATAAGGAGGGCCACGGTCATTATTTTATGCTATTTCAAATCATTCAAATGTTTGAAAATTGGCACAAATGCTCCATTTGAAACTGAAGCTCAACAGTGAACCAGACTCACGCATTCTCCGCTGATTCACATGTATTTTTCATCATGGCCATGAATCCTGTCATTTTATCTGTAACAAAGCAAGACCTCACCTCTAAATAATAAGCCTTAATTGATAGGGACTCTGATGTATTTGACACAGAAATAGCCGTCTCACCCATTTCCGTATCCAGAGCCAATTTGTTAGACAATGTCGGGAAAAGAATACCCTTCCTCGAAGCAGCCCAAGCCTCCATTAACCCTTACGTCATCGAAGTTGCTTTCCCTTTCCTAGAGTTCATAAGATGGTGTGCAGAACAATATTCACAATAAGAAAAGGTCATTTTGAATAAGTTAGGGTCAGAGGTCTTATGCGAAATAGATAGCCCATCAATTCGATATGCCCTCAGTATACCAGAGGCTTCCCTCACGGTGTCGGAGCCCTTCGAGGAAGAGAAACTAATCACATTCTACAGAGAATTCCCCCACGAAGTCAAAACCCTATTTTTACATACCATTGTTAAACCCAAACATCATTCTGAGAGTCTGGCATTAACTATCAGTGTAAGAGTCATGGTTATTGAGTTCCAGTGGGCCTGCTCCTTACTCAGTCAAATTCTAGGATTGGACAATGAAAAGTTTGTAGTAGAGGTCATGTTGGGTTTCCTATTGACCTTTTTTCAGTCAGAGTCCAGTCAGTTGGTCCGTATCAGTTTTGCAGAGTTCATCGCTGACAATATTCACAAACAATTGGTAAATTTCAATTGACTGAGACACTTCAGGTATCACACACACTTGCTGAGAATGTTCCTGGAAATGAATAAGACAGAGTTCCCTGAAGCTGCATTCATCTCAACTGAATGAAAAAGGATCACAATGCTCATTTTTATAAACAAGATCATGTCCATAGTTTATAGCTTGATCTTCAACACCAGCCTGCCAAGAGTTTTGGAAGAAATGAAAAGTTCTTTACAACCTAATCGAGAGAATAGGGTAGGAGATTGGGTGTTGTTCATGCACTCTACTGTGATTTGGGTATATGGTTATCAAGAATGACCTTACCTTTTTCTTTTTTTCTTGACTCCTAGAGTCTTTTCCCTGGAATTCATTAGGAAAAGAATCATCTCAGAAACAAAACATTTTCTAAAGACGCACAAAGCATCTAACTTAAAGTTTCCCTTCATAATAGGACCCTTTGTGGTAAAAACTAGATCTTGTTTGTCTCATATCCAGACCAAGATCAATGAATTTGGATTTGCACAGTTACAAGGGAGGAAATATGATCCACATCAAGTCATATCTAAGAGAAGACTGATGAGCAGACAAGGCCCCTATGAGCATGAGCATGTTGAAGGATTTGATAAACTGGCAAATCTAGAAACCTGTGCAGATATGGAATTCACTTTGTAACCTGATCAGACACAACAAATAGAGTCATCCCCACAATAGATCCAGACACAGAAAACTTCTCCAAGGTTGATTACTAAATCTCCCAAGATGAGTATTTATAACAAGAGGAGTAGTTTAGAGGCCTTGGGCACTAGTAGTCAACAAAATTTTCTAAAGAATGTGAAGATCACACAGTCCCCACAGATAGTCAACCTAGAGGAGGAAGAACCTAAGGATAAAATGAGCATGGAAATAGTGGAGAGAAGAATAAAAAATGAAGAGGCTAATACAGAGAGCATGCCACAGGGTAAAAGAAGCTCAAGGGATTTCAGCAGCAAGAAACATGTCTTTAGCAAGACACCTGGGGCACTCTACCAATCCAAAGAAGATTTAGTGAATTAATATTCTGTGAAAGGAAATATGGCCAATAGTGAAATAATATATTTGTTACCCAAGGTAGAAAGAATCTCCTAGCATAAGTATTCCCTATTCTCAATCAGGGATGTAGAAAGAAATACTTTTAACATAGCGGTGGCAGATGAGGATAAAGTGTCTGAAATCAAGTTGCATTATGAAAATATTGGTGCCCCAGACAAGGTAAAGTTCCATAGAAATGACAATGACATGCTATATTCAGACTACCTGAGTTTGATTATGAGGATTTCAATACTGACAACCCATGCACTCAAATTGGATGGACAATTGAAGCAGGAAAAGGCATCCAGCAGAGCCTATCAGACATAAGTCAAAAGATTGGAATCTGAAGGCCCTCAAGGGGTAAAATATTCTTTAGATGAGAAAGAGAATATGATCCAAAGCTTGAAGAAGAAGCTGAAGATGTCTGCCACAGAACATCCACAGACATCAGAGCTAGCTGCTCTAGAGCAAGAAAAGGAGACATTTAGATAGGAAGCACTAAATTACAAAGCCAAAGTATTGCAACTAGAAAAGGAAAAAGAAAGTTGGTCATAAGGACAGGCAACAAAATCAGACATGGTGGCTATTGTAACTTCTACTACAGAAATTGGATCAAGCACTGATGGATTGGTTCAGGCTATGTCTCAAGTAAGCTTAAAGACAGGGGATATCAAGAGCCTTAAGGAGGTCATAGAAAAGATACAACAAGAGATGAAAATGAAGGATGAAAATATGGCCCAATTCCAAAAGGAGAATCAATATTTGCAAGAAAGGGTGAACAAGCTGAAGACGAGGTTGAAGGGAAAAATACTGTTGCAAGGAGCTAAACATGTAATATGGGATTCTATTGTTGTTGAAGCTACTAAGTTCATGGTTTATCTAAATTTTATAAATGACAAAGACATCATGGCTATCACTGCCCGAAGCAGATGTGCTATTGTTAATGAGACACTGGTGAAAAAGCCCTCAGAATGGGCCTAGAACGCTATTAATTTTCTAAATTTTGTGCCCACTGCTGATGTTTAGACCATTGGGGTAAAAGACAGAATTGCATTGATCATTTGGGCCAGTAGGATCATCACTAAGCACAATTTTCTCAATTAGGTTCAAACCAAAGCTGTGCAAATAGAACAGAGTATACAAGAGTTTAAGGATACATTTGAACAATTGTTTATCAAGGGTGAACATTTTTAATGACAAAATAAAAAATATTTCATTCACACATTTTGTCAAACACTTGACTAACCTGAGATTTTAGTCTTTTAATAAATGCCTTTAAAACTGAAAGAAACTGAAAGCTAAAACACTTAAGTCAAGTAAATCACCGACCCATACTCTGATAAGGAAATAAATAGACAAGTGACTTTGGTCCAATGACCAGGGAAAAAAATCCACTGTGGGGAA
The DNA here is from genome assembly GCA_032191745.1 of Picea mariana. Lineage (NCBI taxonomy): Eukaryota > Viridiplantae > Streptophyta > Pinopsida > Pinales > Pinaceae > Picea > Picea mariana. Next base: position 114,710 of record JASDQU010736119.1, on the reverse strand, counting down.
AACCCTAGAGAGATTATTTCTATTATTCAAGAGAAGATCTGAAATTTCTTACAACCTAGAAATTTAATAATTCCAACTGTAAATCAGAAATGAAAATGAACTTATCTCAACAATCTGATTTCTTTCTAGAAATTTGTGCTAGAAAGATTCAACTTCCCACATGTGCCAACCAAAAAGCAGCTCGATTTCTGGGAAATTGTGTCACTGTACAGATAAAAACAACAACAATAAATGCTTAAAATCTGCCTCAAAAAGCGTGCTAGCAAGTACAGTATGGATTGTACAGACTTATTTCTTGTAAATCATGCTTCCCTCTTGCTGTACAGACTGTCTTCTCACTATATGAACTGTCCTTCCTTCTGCTATATGGACTATTATGATTACACTTCCTTGGGAACCGTGCACTCTAATTAACTTTGAAAACTGTGCTCTTAAACTCTCCAGAATCTGATCTCTCTCTCCTTTGTCTTTACTGTGTGTTCTTCTCACATTCCTAAGCATGTTTACATACTATTATCTTTTCCCAAGAAACCCTAACTTACATAACCAACTCAATCTAATGGCTATCATAAGTCTAATCTGAGGGCTCATATTTAATGCTCCTCATTAATTACAAAATAAGTAATAAATGCTCATTAAATACTTTTGGGTCCCACAACTTAAAATCACTTTAAGTTATAAAGTACATTCACTTTATAAAAGCACTTTATTTAAAAAGTCACTTTACAAATAAAACATGTCTAGGAAATATCACTTTATATCCCCCCCATGACAAAACACAAAAACATGAATGAGGAAATCCCTTGTTACATTTCAAAAAAGGGCCTCCCACCATTTTGGGATGGTAAAGGGAAATTCTACAATCAAGAGGAATACAATTCTCTCCTCACTTAGTGCATAATGGATCATTTCAAATTTGAAGGCCTAGAAGAGAACCTGAAGGGACCCAGTTTGGTGGAATATTTGGCCACAGACTTTGAGATTTTGAATCTGTTTAAGATAGTAAAGACTGGCCTGCCAACTATGTCTTACACTACTTGCATTGATCTGGAGATTCTTATAATTGAAATGATGGATTACAAGATTCCTTTTGACTCACAGTGGAAGGAGATCGTGCGACTGGGCATGACGAAATGCAGTTTTCTAGGGACTAGTAAGTAAACTCCAGGTGTCACCAAACTAGCAAGTTCAACAAGAGATTGGAGCAATACAAATGGTGTATATGAATCCAAGCAGTCAGAGTGATCCATCCCTAGTTTATGAAACAATTTTTGTTCAAATCATTGTAAATTAGTTCGCCTACCGAAACCGCTGGCTTGTAATTATTTTAGTCATTTTTAGAAATTGAAACGCTTCAGTTTCATCCATTGTAATCGAACTGTATAAGTACTAGGAGTTTCAAATGAATTAATGTTGGCAGAAGTACAAGGGCACCTTCTTAGTTCTTTTGAACTACATTGTAATTTTTTGGAGCTAAATTGAATACATATGCAAAAGATTTTGAAGTCTCTATGAAAAGATTCTAATGGTGGTGATATGAGTTTTGTCTTATCTCATCATATGTATTTCCCGTGTTCTTGATTTCCATTTGCACTGTCTTATGTTTAAATTGGATAGTTAAAATCTCAGAATTCATTTTGTGATGCTCTTGGATTAAGCAATTTAAACTATGTATATTTCTTCTTAACTAATTTAGAATTCATTTCAGTAATGCTATAATGCAGTTATTTGTTTTCTCCTTCCTCCTACCACTCTGATTAAACTCAATTTGTAGCTCAGATTCATTGCTTCATTTATCCTTTATCCTCTGGACAATTTTACTGTCCAGTCATAGTTTTCATTCACTTTCAGAATTTTGACTCCATAGCCCTGAGTGTCCCTCCCCTTCCTAGCTAGAAAATTTATAAAAATCCCCAAAACAAACTAAATCTAGCCACTGATTGCCAAAGAAATATCAAGTGACATGAGAGATTCCTCTATGAGTTGAGTAGGCTAGTGCCTCATCTCTAAAGTTGGTTGAAACAATTACCTCTGTTGTTTGTCTATCAGTTGGACAAAATTTACAGAGTGCTAACATGGTGAATTATCTTAGTGGTTTAAATCAACTTTTGGAAAACCTCAAAGTCCAACATATTTGTTGAAGGATTACAATAAAAGTGAAACAATTAAGTCTTTTAACTTACGTTTCAGTAAATTATATAATTCGATCCCAGAAATCATTCGACCACACAATCAAGCTTCTTTAATGCATTATTACAATGAATTACCATATTCTTATTGCTATAGGTTAGAAGAGAAGAATGCTAACGATCTGGGATCTACTCTACAAACTTGTTTAGAGTTTGAGGAACAATCAAGAACAAGTATTCCTGTTGAAGTCTATGTCAAACAAAATGATATGTTGATTGTGTTACAAATTGTACAGTATATGAGCAACATAATGATTCATTTAGATAGAAAGGGGGTAAATTCTACCTCTACAAAAACCTCCACCTAGGCTACCTTAAGAAATCAAAATCATAGTTTTCAACCTAAAAAAATACTCTCAAGAAATTAGTGTAATTTTTGTGAGGAAAATCATGATAAGAACACTTGTGAGATTAAAAAGAACTCCTGAAGAGGATGTAATGATGGTTGATACTCGAAATAAATCTTATAAGAACAAGAACAAAGGTGGTCCTCCTAAAA
>JASDQU010736119.1:92008-110007 GCA_032191745.1 Picea mariana | reverse complement strand
AGAGAACAAAGATCTGCTACATTAGATGATATGATGATTGATGCCATAGAAGTCTAAGTGAATCTAATGGATTTGGGAAAGATAAAATCTAGCTCTAGCAGGGACATGAACAAAACTCAAGAGAAGGCACAACCTTCAACCTCACAAACATCAGAAGAAAGGTTTGAGACAATGAAGAGAACCATGGAGAGAATGATGGAAAGGATGAATCTAGGTAATCAGACTAACCCCAGAGAACATGCTGATGTTCCACCCAGAAATTTGAGGAGACCAACAATCCCACAAATTAGACAAAGAGAGCCAAGAAATCAGGGGAATCAGGAAAATCAAGTGAATCAAGCAGACCAGGCGAATAAGGGAAACCAAGGAAATCAGGGAGAACAACAAATAAGGCCTCCTTTCCAAAACAATTACGTAAATGAGGATTATGATGGGTATTTTGAAGACAACATGAACTGCTGTGATGATAAAGAAACATCAATGTTTTTGACTAAAGAAGAACGTGACCAGTTCATGGATGCAAGTGAGATATTTTTGCAAGATGAGGAGGAAAGGGTGTCAGTAGAAAGGGAATATTACCAGACATGATTTCAAAATGCCATCGTGCAATTCCAAAGATAATATAAACTTCAAAATCAAAAGGTACCTCCAAACCCTCCAAAGGGAAACCCAACCAAAGAATATCAGAGTAACATACCTTCTTCAAGTCAGCCCAAAAAATATTCTACTGCAAAGGATTTAGCTGCAAAAGAGTCTACTGCGAAGGATTTTGCTGCAAAGGGTACTGTGGACAAAGGAAAGCAGAAAGAAGAACCCTGGAAGAGAATATTGGAGGCAAGGAAAGAAACGGTCACCAAAGAGTTGGAGAATACCTCATCCTATTTTAATTTTGAAAGTGAGATGGCCGATATCAAAATTTCTATACCATTTAATGAATTAATCAAGAATAGCAAATATAGAAATCAGATTATCAGGATGCATAAGATGGAACAAACCTCTGATACACTGAACATACAAGATGATCACCCAACCATCTTATTTGGACAAAGAGTATAAGAAACTGGTGATACTGAAGAAGTTCCCCCTTTTTATGTCAGTCTAAAAATCCATGATATGAATCTGTACAATGCTATGTTGGATTTTGGAGAATCTCACAACCTGGTGCCCAAAGTGGTCATGGACCAATTGGGCCTGGACGTCACAAGAACTTATAAAGATCTGTTTTCTTTTGATTCAAGAAAGGTAAAATGCCTTGGCCTGATCAAAGATATGGTGGTGTCTTTGGCACAAATCCGAACAAAGAACATGGTTATGGATGTAGTGGTTGCTAATATTCCTCCAAAATTTGGCATGCTGTTGTCTAGATCATGGGCTGCAAAATTAAAAGGAACTCTCCAGATGGACATGGAATATGCCACTATCCCTGTCTTTGGTAAAGATAGAATATTTTACAGAGAGGTTTTTCTTAAGTACATGGTCAACAACAAGTCACAACCAAGTAATCATCCCATCTACTTTGTGGAAACCGAGTTGGGATTTTCCATTTTCTTCAATGACCCGTGTTGCGAAGAAAAAGAACTAGAAATTGATGTGACTGAGAAATCTGATCAACAAATTGAAGATTATTCAAAACACTAGGATGAAGCAGAATATCAGATATGGAAGATGAGTTTTGATGGGGTTGCCTACAGAGAAGGAGCTGGAGATGGAGTTTGGATCAATCACCCCAAAGGAAATTCAAAATTGTGTTATAAAATTGTTTTTGAGTGCACAAATAACATGGCAGAATATGAAGCATTAATATTGGGGTTCAAAGTTTTGGAAGAATTGGTTTCCAAAAGAATTGTTGTACATGGATACTTTGAGATAATTATAAATCAAATCAAAGGCATATGCCAAGAAAAACACCCCAGACTGAGGGCTTATAGGAATCTGGTACTAGACCTCCTTGAGAAGTTTCCAGAGTGTAATCTTTCAACAATTCCAAGAGAACAGAATCAGGTTGCAGATGCCTTGGCTACCTCAGCAACAGCTTTCAAAGTTCCAATTTTCCCTGACAAAATCTACAAGGTTGAGGTCAAGTACAGGCCAACAGTACTAGATAATATGAAACACTGGCAAATTTTTGAAGACGACAAACATATAGAAATCTTCCTCAAGATGGAGAATGAATTCAAGAATTTGAACATTGATGATGAATATTGTGATGAAGAAAATGATGCAACTGCTTTCACCGCAGATGGTTACTTTGACAATCAGATTGCAGACAAAGATATCGTTCAGCTAAAGAGAAATATCATTCCCAAGGGGCTGATCTCATTGGAGAAACTCTTTGATAACAATGATGTGGCCAGAAGTCCAAAGATTACAGTGAATGAAGGGGATGTGGAAGATTGCAATATTGGGACTCCAGAAGATCCAAAGATCATTAAGCTGTCCAGAACACTCAACCCTGTAGTCAAGGAAAGGTATGCCAAATTAATGAAAGAATTCCCTGATGTTTTTTCTTGGAGCTATGATGAGCGGAAATTCTATGATACCAGTATAATTCAGCATGTTATCCCAATAAAGGAAGATCACAAGACATTCAAACAGAAACTGAGAAGGATAAACCCTTTGTTGCTACCCTTGATTGAGAAAGAAGTAAAGAAGCTATTTGAATCCAAAATCATAGTATCCCTGAGATTTTCCAAATGGATGGAAAATCTAGTGCCAGTCAGAAAAAAGAGTGGAGAGATCAGGTTGTGTGTAGATTTCAGAAATCTAAATAAGGCATCTCTAAAGGACAACTACCCATTGCCTAAGATGGATCACATTTTACAAAAGGTGGTAGGCTCTCAAAAAATGTCAATGTTGGATGGTTTCTCTGGGTATAATCAGATTATGGTGCATCTTGACGATCAAGAAAAGACAAAATTCACAACACCTTGGGGAACATTCATGTATTCCAAGATGCCTTTTGGGCTCATGAATGCAGGGGAAACATTTCGGAGAGCTATGGACATAGATTTTGCTGACGAGAAGGACAAGTTCATTGTTATCTACCTGGATGATATCACTGTGTATTCCACCTTAGATGAGGAACACCTCAAGCATCTAAGAAAGGGATTTGGAAAATGGAGGAAGTTTGGTATATCATTGAATCCCAAGAAGTCACAGAGTTGAAGGAATCTTGAAAATTGGCATACCCAGAAGTAAAAGGGAGGTACAATCTTTCTTGGGAAAAGTGAATTTTTTGAGAAGATTCATCCCTAATTTGGTTGAAATCATAAAACATATTACCACCATGCTCAAGAAGGGAAATGAAATAAAAATGGATTCTTGATGCCAGATATTCCTTTGAAGAGATCAAGGTGGCATTGACCAAGGCTCCAGTAATGGCCAGTCCCAATTTTGAAAAGGATTTCATATTGTTCTCCTTCACCTCATAACACACAATTGATGGTGTTTTACTCAAGAAAGATGACCAAAATTTTGAGAAACCCGTAGAATATTAAAGCAAGACGTTGAGGGATTCTCCTCTGAAGTATGATATCATGGAGAAGAAAGCATATGCTTTAGTCAAGGCCTTGAAAGAATTCAAAGTTTACATCCTACATTCCCATACTATTGCTTATGCACCCAACAACTCAGTGAAAGACATCTTAACCCAGCCTGATCCTGAAGGAAAGAGGGGAAAATTGATAGAAATGATGTTAGAATATGACCTTGAGATAAAGCCCACCAAGTTGATCAAAGGACAAGGGCTTGAGAAGTTTATGGCATAGACCACTTGTGAACTCTTAGGAATAAATTTCATCGCAGACCTATTAGAGGGTGCAGAAGAGGAGAGGGAGACTCCACAAATATCCCATAAATTTCTTGACTCCACATGGTATGCATATATCATCTTTTTTTTGAAAAATTTGCAGGCTCCTCTTGAATAAAGTAAAACAAAGGAAGGGTTATTGAAGCTGAAAGAAACAAAATTTTGTATAGTAAATCAATCCCTATATTGGAAGGATCCTGGGGGAATTTTACCGAGTTGTTTGCTAGAAGAGGAAGCTGAGAAGACCATCAAAGAGTTTCAAAAGGGTGATTGTGGTGGTCATCATTATTGGAAAACCACTGTGCACAAAATCTTGTGGGCTGAGTTCTATTATCCCAACATCTTTTCTGATGTCTATAAAGGGGTTTCAAGATGCCATGAATGTCAGATTTTTGAAGGAAATTTTTTTTTGCAACATCTGCCTTTGAAGCCCATCTTTGTGGAAGCTCCTTTTAGATAGTCGGGTATTGAATTCATAGGGGTAATACATCCACAGTATTCAGCCCAAAACATGTGGATTCTAATAGCAACAGATTATTTCACTAAATGGATCGAGGCAGTACCCACCAGGCAAGCGACAGATGTTGTCATCATCCAATTTTTGAAAGAAAATATATTATCTAGGTTTGGATGTCCAATCAAAATCATCATAGACAATGCAACATCCTTTAAGTCTAAAATGATGGAGAAATTTTGCAGTGACTACAACATAGGGGGGACCCATAGATTACCACCTCCCTTTAGAGGTATAAATTTGTATTACGTCTATAAGACGGTGTATATGAATTTCTCCTCGTGCCTAAACGAGCGGGAAAATGCCTGGTGTACAAGAGTAACTCAAGTGTGACCTTGCATACCTTACCCACTTCTTATTACCCTCAAGGAAATGGGTTAGCTGAGTCATCAAACAAGAGCCTCACTAGAATTATAAAAAAATTGTTGCAAGAAAATAAAAAGGCTTGTCACAAAAATCTCATTCATGCATTATGGGATGATAGAATCACCCCAAAGAGGTCTAACGCCACCTCACCTTTTCAGATCGTCTATGGCACTGAAGCAATTTTTCCTACTACATTGGGGTTTCCAGTAATGAGACTGTTGTAGGAGAAAGATGCAGAGACAGCTGCCACATGAAGAAGGAAGGATGAACTCATTAGTGTACAACAAACTAGAGAAAAATATTTTGATAATACTCAATTGCGCCAAGACAAGATCAAAGAGGCTTTCGACAGACATACCAAGGTGGATAACTTCAAACTAAGAGACTTGGTACTAAAATGGGATGCTAGAAATGAAGATAAGGGAAAACATGGGAAATTTGATCACCTATGGTTGGGCCCATTCAAAATTGTGGCATACCATGGAAGTAACGCCTAGATTCTATAGGAGAGTAATGGATACATCATTGGAGGAGGGCCTGTGAATGGTAGGTTTCTCAAGCATTATATCGTTTAAACATCATCACCCCTTCCATTCATTGTACATAATCATTTTATGTTTTCTTTTCGCATCAAGAAGTTGGAATAAAAACAACATAGCTGAAGCCCGAGGTGAAGGCCCTGAGCTATGCTGGATTGATTTTGAGTTTTTTGAATAATGGTTGGCAGATTCAGAATACATGAATAAATCACTGCCCAATGGGTAGGAACTTGGTCTACCGTTAATTTCTACCTCACAAGGAGGATAGCATCCCCAGTTGGAGCCTATGTTATCACCATAACAATTTTCCTTTGATGGAATCCAAGTCTAGAAAGTTGGCGAGGAGCTACATCAGGGTGGAGGTGCGATAGTTTGGAGGATCAGGTCACATCTAGCGGAGAAGGGCCAATATAGTGGAGGCACAGAAGTTGATGGGGCCTGGTGGGCCACAAATCTTAAACAACCTAGATCGATGGTCAGGAGACATATTGGGTGAGGAAAGAACGTGAAGGTTAATCACTCGAGAGTAGGCTGAGGAAAAAACCATGGTTTCACCTCACAGACACGTGGCGCTTCTAGATCCATATCGAGGTGAAAAGCAGTCTACCTAAAACTGTTTTGTCTCTCCCCCAATATCTAAAAAAGCATATATAAGGAGGGCCACGGTCATTATTTTATGATATTTCAAATCATTCAAATGTTTGAAAATTGGCACAAATGCTCCATTCAAACTGAAGCTCAACAGTGAACCAGACTCATGCATTCTCCGCTGATTCACAAGTATTTTTCATCATGGCCATGAATCCTGTCATTTTATCTGTAACAGAGCAAGACCTCACCTCTAAATAATAAGCCTTAATTGATAGGGACTCTGATGTATTTGACACAGAAATAACCGTCTCACCCATTTCTGTATCCAGATCCAATTTGTTAGACAATGTCGGGAAAATAATACCCTTCCTCGAAGCAGCCCAAGCCTCCATTAACCCTTACATCGTCGAAGTCGCTTTTCCTTTCCTAGAGTTCATAAGATGGTGTGCAGAACAATATTCACAAGAAGAAAAGGTCATTTTGAATAAGTTAGGGTTAGAGGTCTTATGCGAAATAGATAGCCCGTCAATTTGATATGCCCTCAGTATACCAGAGTCTTCCCTCGTGGTGTCAGAGCCCTTCGAGGAAGAGAAACTAATCACATTCTACAGAGAATGCCCCCACAAAGTCAAAACCCTATTTTTACATACCATTGTTAAACCCAAACATCATTCTCAGAGTCTGGCATTACCTATCAGTGTAAGAGTCATGGTTATTGAGGTCCAGTGGGCCCGCTCCTTACTCAATCAAATTCTAGGATTGGACAATGACAAGTTTGTAGCAGAGGTCATGTTGGGTTTCCTATTGACCTTTTTTCAGTCAGAGTCTAGTCAGTTGGTCTGTATCAGTTTTGAAGAGTTCATCACTGACAATATTCACAAACAGTTGGTAAATTTCAATTGACTGAGACACTTCAGGTATCACACACACTTGCTGAGAATGTTCCTGGAAATGAATAAGACAGAGTTCCCTGAAGCTGCATTCATCTCAACTGAATTCAAAAGGATCACAATGCTCATTTTTATAAACAAGATCATGTCCATAGTTTATAGCTTGATCTTCAACACCATCCTGCCAAGAGTTTTGGAAGAAATGAAAAGTTCTTTACAACCTAATCTAGAGAATAGGGTAGGAGATTGGGTGTTGTTCATGCACTCTACTGTGATTTGGGTATATGGTTATCAAGAATGACCTTACCTTTTTCTTGTTTTCTTGACTCCCAGAGTCTTTGCCCTGGAATTCATTAGGAAAAGAATCATCTCAGAAACAAAACATTTTCTGAAGATGCACAAAGCATCTAACTTAAAGTTTCCCTTCATAATAGGACCCTTTGTGGTAAAAACTAGATCCTGTTTGTCTCATATCCAGACCAAGATCAATGAATTTGGATTTTCACAATTACAAGGGAGGAAATATGATCCACATCAGGTCATATCTAAGAGAAGACTGATGAGAAGACAAGGCCCCTATGAGCATGAGCATGTTGAAGGATTTGATAAACTGGAAAATCTAGAAACCTGTGCAGATATGGAAGTCACTTTGTAACCTGATCAGACACAACAAATAGAGTCAGCCCCACAACAGATCCAGACACAGAAAACTTCTCCAAGGTTGATTACTAAAGCTCGCAAGATGAGTATTTATAACAAGAGGAGTAGTTTAGAGGCCTTGGGCACTAGTAGTCAACAAAATGTTCTAAAGAAGGTGAAGATCACACAGTCCCCACAGATAGTCAACCTGGAGGAGGAAGAACCTAAGGATAAAATGAGCATGGAAATAGTGGAGAGCAGAATAAAAAATGAAGAGGCTAATACAAAGAGCATGCCACAGGGTAAAAGAATCTCAAGGGCTTTCAACAGCAAGAAACATGTCTTTAGCAAGACACCTGGGGCACTCTACCAATCCAAAGAAGATTTAGCGAATCAATATTCTGTGAAAGGAAATATGGCTAATAGTGAAATAATATATTTGTTACCCAAGGTAGAAAGAATCTCCTAGCATAAGTATTCCCTGTTCTCAGTCAGGAATGTAGAAAGAAATACTTTTAACATAGCGGTGGCAGATGAGGATAAAGTGTCTGAAATCAAGTTGCATTATGAAAATATTGGTGCCCCAGATAAGGTAAAGTTCCATAGAAATGACAATGACATGCTATATTCAGACTACCTGAGTTTGATTCTGAGGATTTCAAGACTGACAACCCATGCACTCAAATTGGATGGACAATTGAAGCAGGAAAAGGAATCCAATAGAGCCTATCAGACATAAGTCAAAAGATTGGAATCTGAAGGCCCTCAAGGGGTAAAAGCTTCTTTAGATGAGAAAGAGAATATGATCCAAAGCTTGAAGAAGAAGTTGAAGATGTCTACCACAGAACATCCACAGGCATCAGAGCTAGCTTCTTTAGAGCAAATAAAGTAGACATTCAGATAGGAAGCACTAAATTACAAAGCCAAAGTATTGCAGCTGGAAAAGGAAAAAGAAAGTTGGTCATAAGGACAGGCAACAAAATCAGACATGGTGGCTATTGTACCTTCTACTACAGAAATTGGATCAAGCACTGATGGATTGGTTTAGGCTATGTCTCAAGTAAGCTTAAAGACAAGGGATATCAAGAGCCTTAAGGAGGTCATAGAAAAGATACAACAAGAGATGAAAATGAAGGATGAAAATATGGCCCAATTCCAAAAGGAGAATCAATATTTGCAAGAAAGGGTGAACAAGCTGAAGATGAGGTTGAAGGGAAAAGTACTGTTGCAAGGAGCTAAACATGTAATATGGGATGCTATTGCTGCTGAAGCTACTAAGTTCAGGGTTTATCTGAATTTTATAAATGATAAGGACATCATGGCTATCACTGCCCGAAGCAGATGTGATATTGTTAATGAGACACTGGTGAAAAAGCCCTCAGAATGGGCCTAGAATGCTATTAATTTTCTAAATTTTGTGCCCACTGCTGATGTTTAGACCATTGGGGTAAAAGACAGAATTGCATTGATCATTTGGGCTAGTAGGATCATCACTAAGCAAAATTTTCTCAAGTAGGTTCAAACCAAAGTTGTGCAAATAGAACAGAGTATACAAGAGTTTAAGGATACATTTGAACAATTGTTTATCAAGGGTGAACATTTTTAATGACAAAATCAGAAATATTTCATTCACACATTTTGTCAAACACTTGACTAACTTGAGATTTTAGTCTTTTAATAAATGCCTTTAAAATTGAAAGAAATTGAAATCTAAAACACTTAAGTCAAGTAAATCACCGACCCATACTCTGATAAGGAAATAAATAGACAAGTGATTTTTGGTCCAATGACCAGGGCAAAAAACCCACTGTGGGGAAAACCCTAGAGAGATTATTTCTATTATTCAAGAGAAGATCTGAAATTTCTTACAACCTAGAAATTTAATAATTCCAACTGTAAATCAGAAATGAAAATGAACTTATCTCAACAATCTGATTTCTTTCTAGAAATTTGTGCTAGCAAGCTTCAACTTCCCACATGTGCCAACCAAAAAGCAGCCCGATTTATGGGAAATCGTGTCACTGTACAGATAAAAACAACAACAATAAATGCTCAAAATCTGCCTCAGAAAGCGTGCTAGCAAGTACAGTATGGATTGTACAGACTTCTTTCTTGTAAATCGTGCTTCCCTCTTGCAGTACAGACTGTCTTCTCACTATATGAACTGTCCTTCCTTTTGCTGTATGGACTATTATGATTACACTGCCTTGGGAATTGTTCACTCTAATTAACTTTGAAAACTGTGCTCTTAAACTCTCAAGAATCTGATCTCTCTCTCCTTTGTTTTTACTATGTGTTCTTCTCACATTCCTAAGCATGTATATGTACTATTCTCTTTTCCCAAGAAACCCTAACTTACATAACCAACTCAATCTAATGGCTATCATAAGTCTAATCTGAGGGCTTATATTTAATGCTCCTCATTAATTACAAAATAAGTAATAAATGCTCATTAAATACTTTTGGGTCCCACAACTTAAAATCACTTTAAGTTATAAAATACATTCACTTTATAAAAGCACTTTATTTAAAAAGTCACTTTACAAATAAAACATGTCTAGGAAATATCACTTTATGTCCCCCCCATGACAAAACACAAAAACATGAATGAGGAAATCCCTTGTTACATTTCAAAAAAGGGCCTCCCACCATTTTGGGATGGTAAAGGGAAATTCTACAATCAAGAGGAATACAATTCTCTCCTCACTCAGTGCATAATGGATCATTTCAAATTTGAAGGCCTAGAAGAGAACTTGAAGGGACCCAGTTTGGTGGAATATTTGGCCACAGACTTTGATATTTTGAATCTGTTTAAGACAGTAAAGACTGGGTTGCCAACTATGTCTTACACTACTTGCATTGATCTGGAGATTCTTATAAATGAAATGATGGATTACAAGATTCCTTTTGACTCACAGTGGAAGGAGATCGTGCAGCTGGGCATGACAAAATGCAGTTTTCCAGGGACTAGTAAGTAACCTCCAGGTGTCACCAAACTAGCAAGTTCGACAAGAGATCGAAGCAATACAAATGGTGTAGATGAATCCAAGCAGTTAGAGTGATCCATCCCTAGTTTTTGAAACAATTTTTGTTCAAATCATTGTAAATTAGTTCGCCTACCGAAACTGCTGGCTTGTAATTATTTTAGTCATTTTTAGAAATTGAAATGCTTCAGTTTCATCCATTGTAATCGAACTGTATAAGTACTAGGAGTTTCGAATGAATTAATGTTGGCAGAAGTACAAGGGCACCTTCTTAGTTCTTTTGAACTACATTGTAATTTTTTGGAGCTGAATTGAATACATATGCAGAAGATTTTGAAGTCTCTATGAAAAGATTCTAATGGTGGTGATATGAGTTTTGTCTTCTCTCATCATATGTATTTCCTGTGTTCTTGATTTCCATTTGCACTGTCTTCTGTTTAAATTGGATAGTTAAAATCTCAGAATTCATTTTGTGATGCTCTTGGATTAGGCAATTTAAACTGTGTATATTTCTTCTTAACTAATTTAGAATTCATTTCAGTAATGCTATAATGAAGTTATTTGTTTTCTCCTTCCTCCTACCACTCTGATTAAACTCAATTTGTAGCTCAGATTCATTGCTTCATTTAGCCTTTATCCTCTGGATAGTTTTACCATCCAGTCATAGTTTTCATTCACTTTCAGAATTTTGACTCCATAGCCCTGAGTGTCCCTCCCCTTCCTAGCTAGAAAATTTATAAAAATCTCCAAAACAAACTAAATCTAGCCACTGATTGCCAAAGAAATATCAAGTGACACGAGAGATCCCTCTATGAGTTGAGTAGGCTAGTGCCTCATCTCTAAAGTTGGTTGAAACAATTACCTCTGTTGTTTGTCTATCAGTCGGAAAAAATTTACAGAGTGCTAACATGATGAATTATCTTAGTGGTTTAAATCAACTTTTGGAAAACCTCAAAGTCCAACATATTTGTTGAAGGATTACAATAAAAGTGAAACAATTAAGTCTTTTAACTTACGTTTCAGTAAATTATATAATTCGATCCCAGAAATCATTCGACCACACAATCAAGCTTCTTTAATGCATTATTACAATGAATTACCATATTCTTATCGCTATAGGTTATAAGAGAAGAATGCTAACGATCTGGGATCTACTCTACAAACTTGTTTAGAGTTTGAGGAACAATCAAGAACAAGTATTCCTGTTGAAGTCTACGTCAAACAAAATGATATGTTGATTTTGTTACAAATTGTACATTATATGAGCAACATAATGATTCATTTAGATAGAAAGGGGGTGAATTCTACTTCTACAAAAACCTCCACCTAGGCTACCTTAAGAAATCAAAATCATAGTTTTCAACCTAAAACAATACTCTCAAGAAATTAGTGTAATTTTTGTGAGGAAAATCATGATAAGAACACTTGTGAGATTAAAAAGAACTCAAGAGACCATATCTTTGGAAAAATATATGATACAACGATTTACGCCTTATATTGGTCTCCTGAAGAGGATGTAATGATGGTTGATACTCGAAATAAATCTTATAAGAACAAGAACAAAGGTGGTCCTCCTAAAATCATTTTTTCTCCAAGCACATCCTCTAATCAAATTGATCCTCAAATCACAAGAGGTACTCAGATTCTGGAGGTAATTCCAACCTCATCTTCTTCATCAAAATACAATATTTTGAAGCAATTAGTTAACATTAAATCAAATGCCTCTTTGTTAGACATGGTAATTGTTCCTAAACAACAAAGGCATCTAAAATATTTTATGGAAGGAAAAAATTCTACTGTTTCCAGTTTGACTAAGGAAAAAAATGAAGAAGAAATGTATATAAATAAATTAGGGGTATATAATCCTAGGAATTATGTAAAAAATCCTCCCTTTTATGTTTTATTAAATATTATGGATAAGATTGCACATTGGTGTCTGATTGATAGGGGATCTAGTACAAACGTTATGTCTAAAATTATTATGGAATAATTAGGTCTTTCATGCACCAATGAAAATTCGAAGAGTATATTTTCATACAATAGTCAACAACAAGATACCATTAGTGAAATCAAAGATGTAACTTTGGTATTGTGTGCACATCCTAAAATCAAGACCACTTGTAATTCAAGTAATTTATATGCCATTTAGAAACTATTCTATTATTTTAGGAAGAGACTAGCAAGATTTAAATGGTGGGTACATATCACTAGATGGAACACACATGTCCCTTCCTAAAAATGGTAAGAATATCATTTTTTTTCGGGAAGGAGAAATCTCACCATACATTGAAAGAGTACCTCAACCGCATGTAAATTATATTGAAGAGGATATCAATGTATACTATATATTTTTAGAAGAATATAACAATTCTTTTGCACAACTTCCTAACCCTGAACATGGTATGTGGCATATGCACTTTGATGGTGCATGCTAAAGTGAAGGTAATGTAGCTGGTATAGTACTTTATTCACATGTAGGAAAAATTCACAATTTCTCTTACAGATTAGAGTTTCCATTTGCTAATAACATAACTAAGTTTGAAGGATTGATTCTTGGAGTAGAGAATGATTTTAATCTGGACTATTATCATATTTCTGTATTTTGGGATTCTGAGCTTATTGTCAATTTGGTTAAGAGAATTGATACCCCATCTAATAAATTGTTAAAGAGATATACTAAAGTGGTTTAGAAATTGATTTCAAATATTTTATCTTTCAATATTACTCACATAAGGAGATATTTGAATTCAATGGAAGATAGGTTAGCTAGTTTTGCAGCCATCCCTACAAAGAAATTTCTCTCTGAAAGGACATATTGTACCTTTTTTTCATTATATCATCCTCATTTTCCGAATAATGTTGAACCTCAGAAAGTTTTTCCTGACAATGAAATCATAT
Source organism: Picea mariana (assembly GCA_032191745.1). NCBI lineage: Eukaryota > Viridiplantae > Streptophyta > Pinopsida > Pinales > Pinaceae > Picea > Picea mariana. The sequence goes on along the minus strand of JASDQU010736119.1, from coordinate 96,778 downwards.
GTGCCTTTTTGCAGAATGAGCCCTTGAAAAGGAAGGGGATCATATCTCTATAAGACAACAAATTTCCAAAGGGATTAAACCCTTTAGAGAGCTCATTCTCATAAAGTCATGTAAGCAATAAAAAGGAAACATAGAGGAGGAATAACAAATAAAGATAGGAAATACCTTTCCTATGAACATTGGGACTCAAGAAGACTCAAATATTTTAAAGATTGGAGCTCAATGTTTAGAACAAGAGAAGTAGGAATTTGTGGATATTTTCCATGAATTTCTTGATGTCTTTGCATGGTCATATGAATATTTGTGAGGTTTTTACCCTCATATAATACACCACACAATTCCTATTAAAGAAGAAGTGAAACCAATAAGGCAAATACWCAGACCAATCAATCCTACAATGGAAGCAACTATTAGGAAAGAGATTGAAAAGCTCATAAATGCCCATATAATTTTTCTTRTTTAGTATTCAGAATGGGTATCAAACCTTGTCCYAGTATGGAAAAATAATGGGTATATTAAATTATGTGTTGATTTTYGTGCCTTGAACAAAGRRAGAGTTAAATACAATTTTCCTCTTCCTAATATGGAATTGATTCTACAACAAGTAGCATGATCTCATATGATGTCACTTCTTGACAGTTTCTCAGGATACAATTAAATTCATGTCAAGAGGAMTGACAAGTATAAAACCACMTTCACTATAGGWTGGGGCACCTTTTCCTACGAAMAAATTYCTTTTGGATTAATTAATGCAAGTGCTACCTTCCAGTGAGCTATGCAAATAGATTTCAATGATATAATCGATAAAAATTTTCAAATTTATCTTGATAATTTAACTTTTTATTCCAAAACCTGAGAAGATAATTTTGATCATCTTAAACAACTTTTTCTTCATTGCAGAAATTTAGAATGTCATTGAATCCTACAAAATTAATTTTTGGTGTCATTGTAGGAAGAATCCTTGGACATATTGTATCCGAATCAAGAATCAATATTGATTAAGAGAGGGTTGTTTCCATTCAAAATATTCAAGCCCTGTCCTCCAAGAAAGAAATCCCATCATTCATGGGTAAGATTAATTTGAAGATTTATTCCTTATTTTTTCAGAATGGTAAAACCTATTCATAATATGTTAAATCAAGATCGATATTTTTCCTGGAATGATGATACTTAAAAGCATTTTGTAGAAATAAAAAATGCAATTAGTTCTGTACCATTTTTGGCAAAGCCTGATTTTGAAAAAGATTTTATCATTTATACAAATGACACTGAAGAAGTTATTTATGCAATTCTTCTTTAGAAATTTGATCATAATAATGAGAAACCAATAGCTTACATGATTCAAAGTCTATCTGATGATGAATTCAAGTATACTTTAATTGAAAAACACACATTTTCTCTTGTTAAAGCTATTGAAAAATTTCATCATTTTATTCTAGGCAAGTGTACTTAGGTCAAAGTCCCTTTACATGCAGTCATTTTTTTTCTTTCACAAACACATTTATCTATAAATATTGCACATTAGCTTTCCAAAATTAAAGAACTCGATTTCACGATCACAACTTCCAATACAATCAAAGGACATGATCTATCCTTACACTGAGATCAACATCCTGAACCAAGATATTCCTTTGAAAATGATGAAGATGCCTTGTCTGCACTATTTCTAATTGAATATGGTAATCTTGATCTAGCATCACATCCCTGGTATCGAGAAACAATTTATTATTTACAATATGAGAGACGTCCCGAGAATATTGAGCATCATGAACAAAGAAGGACTCAACTTGAGGCCTCAAAATGTCTAATATTGAATACTTCACTCTTTCGTAGGACTACTGACAAACTATTGTTACGTTGTGTTGATGATACAACATCCCAAATGATTTTGAAAGAAATTCATGGATCAACAGATTCCAACATTCATATTGGTGGACAATTTGTTTCCAAACCCACCGCTCACAAAATTTTAAGAACCAATTACTATTATCCTTTTGTCTTTAGGGGTTCATATAATTTTGTACACGCTTGTATTGAATACAAAAACAATTTCGGTAGGGAAAAGTTCTCTACTATGCATTTACAACCAGTCTTACCTGATTTTCATTTCTCTAAATGGGGATTAGAATTCATTGGACCAATCAATCCTTCATCTTCTGCAGGCCATATTTTTACCTTAACTGCAACAAAATACTTTACGAAGTGGATTGAGGAAGTTCCTCTTAAGCATGTGCAAGATGAAAAAATTATCTCCTTTTTAGAAACAAATATCTTCTCTCGTTTTGGTCTTCCTATTGAGATTATTTTCGATAATGGACCAACATTCATATCTAGAAAATTGACCTCGTTTCTTAATAAATTTGTAGTGAAACATTTCACTTCATCAACATATTAACCTCAGTGAAATGGGCAAGTTGAATCCATAAATAAAAATCTGGTTAAAATTATCAAGAAAATGATTAATGATAAACCTCGCTAGTGGCATATATTACTAACTTATGCATTATGGGAAGATAGTACTACCAAAAAAAAAGGTATAGGCCATACTCCTTTTCAGTTGTTATATGGCCAAGAATATATCATGCCTGTTGAACTTGAACTAACTTCTCTAATATTAGCTTTATAAGTAGAAGAGTTAAAATCTACCAATGTTCCTAAATATTACATGCTTTGTTGGCTTTAGAAGAACACATAATTTATGCTCTTGATAACCTTAAAAAAAGACAAAAGAAAATTAAAACATATTTTGATAAGAGGGATAAATCAACTACTTTTGTAGCTGATGAAAAAGTACTTTTATGGGACTCTGCACATGCTGATAAAGGTAAGCATTCAAAGGTTTGTACAATGTTTTGTTTTTCTTATTTTGATTTTTTTTTTCTTTCCTTTTACTTGAGTTTAATTTGTTTGTTTTAGGAAAGCAGTAGATCAATCAAGTTACTTTACTTTTCATTGGTTTGCAAATTTGTTGATTAATTTGACTTGAAAGATGAAAAATACAAATAGTAAAAGATAAATGAATTATATTTCTTGTACACAATACTATTTTTTGATTATTTTCTGAACCAGATAAATTTCCTTGTTTTAATTTGATTGTAACAACTCTTCCCTATCTTCTTCTTTCCCATTCTACCCCTCCATGAGTTTTTTTACTATGATCATACTTAAAATTGAGATCAAAATCCAATTTGAACATCGTTTTCTAGAGAAGAAGAGACAATCAATGTTGGCATTTTTTTCCACGCTTGCACACATCCTTGTTAACACTGGGGAGTTTAGACCCAGGGATCATCCAAGGTTGACCAACAAAAACCCTAGAGCATCGACATATCAATTCTTGGCCAAGGCTGAGGAAGGTCTCACCCGAGACATGGGGGGGATCACATAGACCATAAGGTCTTGTGACAGGGATGAAAGATTAAGCAAACTAGGATCCATCTGGGATGGAATTCATACATTCCATATCCGATGACTTACTATTCTACTAAGTAAAACAATACACACACATATCCAAATAACACATGATAGACATACACTAGATCAGAACTGTCACAACTTTATTATTCACTTCATTCCATTCAACACAAATATACAATATACATTAAGCAGACTATATTCGACATCAACAGAGCTTCATATCTCTTTAGATAGATTCTTATAAATACAACATAGTGCATAATGCACATCCTTTAAAGACTTTGGACATATGGAAGATTCATAATTATATTAAGAATCATTACAATATTACAATAGGCTCAGAGTGAGATCAATACCAACAACTCAATGGATCTCCTCTAACCATCTAACTCTATCTTTGATGTTGCTACTTCCTTTTCTCTAGATCTCTACCTCTTTCTTCTCTGCTCCACTCGATCAACTAACAAACTGCCTTGCATGCTTATAGCACCTTCTTGTAGTCCACGTAGCCTTATGGAATCAAGGAAATATGAACTGCCTCGCCGAATCACCTTTTTCCATCTCCATGTTCCCTTGTGCTGTTGACATTAATCATTGGAGAAGATTTCCTGGTGATTCCTTTCTTGATTCTGGTGTGCATATTCTTTATTTTTGGCACAACTGTCAAAAACTCGAACCAACGTGCACTTGGTAGACTTTGAGGTTGGCATGCAGTATGCATTAGATTAGGTGTGCACACAACTTGGGATGAGCATAGACAAATTCATTTGTGCACGCGCACAAAATTAACCCAAAACTTTGGGCGCCAGTAGGCCCCCACCACTATTACTTGGATCGTCCTTGAGCCAAGATCTTCATGGAATTACTGACCCAATGAAAGGCACAATGCTTTTGATTTCTTGCATGAACTCTTTAAATTGGCACTTGAGCTCATTAAAGTAACCTTGGAGCTATTGTTTAAGATGAAAAACCACCTTGGCTTCCATGACCGTGACCTGAGAAGCTATCAGGTCTTGTATTGTTGAGTTTCTCAATTAGAGGGATGGAAGCAACATGCGCATCAGAGAGACATATAAACAAATTCAAGGCCTTATTGACTACCACCAAGATCATATCAGACATATTCTACTGTTGAGGTCAAGCTGTATTGATTTCCTTTGTTTTTTTGACAATGGATAACATCACAACAAAGCACTCTGTAGGCATTAGTGAAGCCAAATCTATATTTTGTTGGGAAACCTCTGCTTCATCTGCTCGAACTAGATCATAGATCATAGTTACCTTTGCAAGACCCTCTAAATAGTCCCAGAGATTAAAACTTTGAGTAACCAATGTGGAAAGTTGTTGGGCACA
>JASDQU010736119.1:55375-71356 GCA_032191745.1 Picea mariana | reverse complement strand
AAATAAATTTATTCTTATGCTCATGGTTGAAAGCCCATTACTCATTGTCAATATGGTCATTTAAAAAGAGAAGAATCTTTCGAGCTCTTGTCAAAGTTTCATTGTGTACTTTTCTGAATTGGCCTTTATTTGGGATCACCCTCATGGTCTTCATCGTATAGCAACATACTCTTTTCAAAATATATATCTAAAACCCATAGTTTTGAAAAATAACGAGTAATCATATGTTTTGATAACACATTCTTGGAGGATGGGTAATGAACATCAATCGATGATACACAACAATTGATTCCTATAGATGATATAAGGAATGGAATGAAAGTTTTAGTTAAAGTTTCTCAAATATATAACATACATATTTTGACCATATATACAAGTTTAAAGAAAGGTATATAATGGAAGTAATGGGTTGAGTTAAAAATGGTTTTACATGAAATTTTATATATTAACCCCTCATTTTAATCACTTTTCATAAGTATATTCCCGACATCATTTATCCCGACCATTCATAATTTCATTTCCATATATTTTTCATATTTTCCTTGTTCATGTTTCTAAATACATTGAGTTGTTTGTATACAAGAGGCATTGAAATAATTATCAACAAAAGGAATTCATAGTGAAGAGTATAAGTTTGGGTTTTCTTCCCTTTTTTTACATCACCCCCTTTCATTTTCCCCCTTTTACTTGATTTTCTATTCTATTAGACAGAGCCTTACAAAACCACATTTAACAAATTTTGTAGTGAATGATTATCTTACTGTGAATGTTTTTGACTGATTGAAATGGAAATGATTTTAGATGAGTTTCTTTTACAGAGGCAACAAGGTATGTAACAAAGGTGGAAATAGAGGGAATAGAGATAGAAGGGGAAGATTACAAAATGTATTTTGGAAACAAGGGAGTCACAAGAGAATGTGTTTTTCCACACAATTTGATGCAGATTATGAAGAAATTAACCAAGTAGTACAAACTAGCTATCTAAACATTGGTGAGAATCCAACATTGCCTCAACCTTCAACTCCTCTTAATTATCCCTTCCAGCCACATCCCAACATTGCATATTTTCCTCAGTGCTTTGTCCAACTATCCCATGATGGTTGGGACATAAACTTATTAGCGAGCTCTTGGGCTTCTTGAATGGACTGGGGGTTTTTGTCTCTAAGAAGATACTCTAGTTGGCCATTGAAATATCTAGTGTAAATATGGATGAGGTAGTCATATTTCGGATGATGGTTTACGAGAATTCTTTGCACTAAAGTCTCTAATCTAGTGTGGAACTCCCGAATAGACTCATTTTCATATTTGGCAAGGTTATTTAGTTGTGTGAGAATCATATTAGAGTCTTCTTTGACACTCCATATTTTGAGAAAGGCCTCTTCAAGTCTATCCATAGTTTTGATGCTTCCGTCGGGAAGGCTTAGGTACCAATGCCTTGAGGAATCATAAAGAGTAGCGGAGAAAAACTTCACGACTAGATATTTAGTATCATCACTAATGGGGTGAAGCTGAAAGAATGCCCAAAAGTTGCTCATATGCTCTTTGGCACTGATTGCATCGGTACTGGTAAATTTAGGCAACCACTTCTCATACTTGGGTGGCATTTGCCTAGGGTAGCCAGGTATGGCTGACATGTCTAACGGCTTGAAAAGAGTAGATGACAATTGTCTTTGATTGTTGGCTGGGTTCGTTGTAGCGGTCTGAGAGCTAGACATGATTCTTAAAGGAAGGTTCTTCCCAAAAAGTGATTTGACAACAAGAGAGTTCAAGGGAGGCTTCCTTCTGAAAGATAAAAGAGGATTATTGAATCTCCTCTTAGTTTGTGGAGTCGCCAGATAGTTTACTTGAAACTACCAAAGAAAAGGGGAAAAACACCCTAGTGGAGTCACTGGGTAAGCTTGTAAGAAAGGTCTCTGAGGCAAGGCTTACCGAAAATATGTGTCATTTGAGGAGAATTCACTCAGTGTTCCCCGACAACGGTGCCAAAATGTTATCGCACAGTTTGTAGATAGGTCAAATGGCTATGAAGTAGAATTCCAAACTGGCGTAAAAGGAACCTATCCCACCCAATGTCACCACGATGGGGAAGTTCTTTCTCTTTAGGGAGGTTAGGCCCAGGGGAGACATCCCCGGTAACCTGTATTTTTGAAGAGGAAAAAGTTTAAAAGTCAAAGTAAAGTTCCCTCTTCACAGGTCACCACCAAAATAGATAGTCCCGACAAAACAACCAATAATGAAGTGTAGGCCCAAAGAAGAATACCTGCTTGGAACAAAGAAACAACAAACCAATATATGCAAGCTATGATTCAATGGGTTAGTACTTCATAAGACTATCTAACATCAATATATAAGAAATTATAACAATAAATATTGACGAAGTCAATGTTTGTTAATATAACAATGAAATAATAGCACTCCACCAATAAATATCAAGATGAAGTAGAAATCAATGTATCCAATCAATCCTTCATTCAATAAATGCATTAAAACACCATCAATTTCCTATAAAAGGAATATTGTTGCGTCAAGATGAAGTAACCAAGGGTGACGTCAGCCTTCTTAGGGTTAGTAGCTAGTTAGGGTTTCAATTTAGCAAAGGTTTTGAGAGTTGTTTGATCACTTTCATTTCAACGTTGGAGATCCAAGATCAGTGCCTAAGGGTTAATGGAGTCAATTTAGAAGAGGAAGCAAGGGTTGAAGGAGGAATACTAAGGACTAGAGGGAAGGGTTCTGAAGTACTGCTATGGCAAGGCCTTAGAATCAAAACCTTAGGGGAGAGAGGCTCACTCCAGTGTTTCTAGAGAAAGGCCTCATGCTCTCTCCTCCTTTCTTAGGTTAACTTGGCAAAATGGCTAGCATGAAAGATAAATCAAGACTAGAGCGTGTAGTGGGGGAGAGTGTTGCTATAGCAAGGCTCTATCACCAAACCCTAGAAGCAGGATGGCCCTAGGTGTAGATAACCTAGGCTTGGGATGTCTCCTCCTTCTTGACTTCAGAAAGTATGACTAGCTCAGGAAGAAGAAGAAATAAGAGTGTAGCTATGGCTAGGCTCTTCCTTCCTTCTTCAATGGTTCAAAATTTCTCTTTTAGGGGACATGAAACAAGGACCTACTTGTGTGCTTGTCACCTAGGGTTTTTTTTATCATAAAATTATAAACATATGCAAGAATATAAGACTACAACCATTCAATCAAGAATTTTTGCAGAAAAAACACTTACATATCACCATGAAATAACATGCAAACCCTAGTTGTAAACCTTCCTTCAAGAGAAATGCCCAAAAATGTCAAGAAATGCCTTCCTTCAAGAAGTGCGCCTCACTAAACCAACAAAATTACCCAAGTAGGGCACAAAAATCAGACCTCACTAATGAGTGAGTGATGTCTTATGTTAAAAATGAGGCTAAAACTCCTCAATATATACTGTATAAATGACCTTAATTAATTTTAGGTCATAAAAATGGACGACAATACCACAATACTATTTTTACATTAAATTGTCAAATTAAAAACCTAACTGAGCTGTAAAAAAGGTAAAATCCCCTTCAAGGGAGGCGCTAGCCCCTTTTAGGGTAGATGAGACATCCAGGAGAAAAGTGTTAGCCCCCTAGGGGCCTCTCCAACATGCCACATGTGCCACTACTGCCTAGTCTACCTCCATGAATGTCCATGAAGCTTGATGATGTCATGGTGAGGATGGGGCATCCAGAGATTTCCAAGGCCAACGTTCCAATGAAAGGGGGTCATTCTCCCTAGGCCGGGCTCCGCCAAAGTGCCTTTGATGGAACACCCTCTTCTTCTTCGGTGCAAGACCCTAATCAACCAATGTCCTGTCTCTACCCACTAATGGGGGTCTCAGCATCCATCTGGTGGGCTCTTCAGCCCCATGGAGGTCCGAGTTGATCATCTCCCCATGTGTACCAGTCCAAATGGTACCTGTTCATCAAGCATGATCCTACACATCAGAAGTTATGCCCTCCATGGGCCCATCAGTCACCAGGATCATAACAATGTTAATCATGTTTCATCATCAATATTATCAAACATATGCATAAGACCCAAATACATCAGTCAATAGCTCAAAGACATTACAAAAACCTACAATACAAGACTGGAGAAAAAGACAAGACGTCCTATTGGGCTAGTATCCACAAGAAAGGGGAAGTTTCCAGGAAGGTTTCATCCAAGCCATGTAAGTGAGGTGATGTGGCTGGGATGTCCAGACATGTGGGTGAAGTGAGAACTAGGGATGCATGATGTTATTTGTGGGTGCCTTTGTAGAAGGTGATCCGTACTTGTCGTGGATGCAATTTTTCCAAGCCCGTTATTGCCTTTATTCTTTTCTTTTATTTGTTTTTTCTTATTCTTTTTTTTTTTATTCAAGGGCTAACCAGAGGACACTGCCTTGGCATGGTGACCAGAGCTGATAGTGTTACCCACGAGTACTTTCACAGAGATGATAAGGCTAGCTCGTGATGAGACCCATTTTCCCTTGGCCATGCAACCAAAGGTCACTACCCTGGCGTGGTAACCAGATGGTGGCAATGTCATACTGTTAGGAACCCATGAACCTAATAGGCTGGCTCGTGATGAGACCCCCTATCCTCTTGACTAGGTCTTGTTTATATTTTCCCGGTCCCTCTTATTTCTTCTTGAGAATCTTTTTATTTCCTTCTTGGGGATCCCTAGGTGAGGCATATCGAGGTTTTATTTCTAGGATTTTATCTTTTACTAGATTATTTTACCTTTTGGGCCTTTAGCCCCTTCTTCACATGACATAAGGTGCAATCCTACAAACAGATCAACCCAATGCTCGGACAAGGGGAATGGGACAAGTGAGCGGGAGATAAGATTAAATAGTGGTGTTATGAGGGGAGCGGATGATGGCTTTTCAGAAATCCCCCAGTGGAAAAATCAAAACTATGGGCACAGGCTTGCTAGGATACCCTGTCAATCTCCCAGATCATGGTCAAGTGGGATAATGTAATATCCAAGTGGTTGTTAGAGATAAAAGCAATCAGATGCATATATTCAAAGGTTATAATGATCAATTTGACACATGCCATGATACCTAGACCAATTACCTCATGGATCAAAAACCTCCTCTGATACAAGACCAAGGTGAAGATGATGGATGCTGCTGCTACTGACAAGATGAATCTAATGAGAGAAGAAAAGGATGGGCCCTCCAGGGCTATGCTCAGGTCAATCCTGCTCTCGGTACTCCATGTCTAGGAACTTTGGGCCTTGAGACATGATCTCCTATTTATCCCTAAAAATTAGGGATAACATTTGGCTCCAACTCGGGGACATGTGCTCACCGTAGAGCACATGAGAACCTCAAAATCTCTGTCAGAACATGTAGACTTGCTCAAAATTGATAGGGGCATTAGTAATAAAAATGGGGCGGTAATGCCACCCCAACATACATAGATATATATATGTACTGAAAATAAATCAATCAACAATTCAAATGTGGAAGAAAACTAACATGAAATGCAAATGGTATAATACATGAAAAATGCCTACTTACCTACACTTACCTGTGAAATCAGGTCCCCCCACCTTGGTGGGGTTTGAGAAGGTGCCCACTGATGGGTAATGGGTGCCTTCTTCCCTCCAGAGTGGATAGATAATATGAGTCATTAACCAATTTCATTCCAACCTTGAAGGGTCTGAGCCATGACTGAGTGCTTCCTTTTACATTAGTTGGCTCTCTTTTCTGGATATCCCACATCCATACCATGTCTCCCTCCTTGTACTTTCTAACTTTGTATTTTGTCATTCCTTGGATAGCGCTGTGTATTTTTCTGAGGGAGGGGGGTGGGATTCTGCTGTAAAAACCTCTTGTTGAGATAGGTGGATTTGTACATCATCTTCATGTTTCTTTAATATCTTCACCGTCCTGATTTCTTTGTTCTTGAATTCATCTAGGAGTTGTTGGTATTCTTATCTCTTGGGCCATTTGATCTAATCAAAGTCCTCCTATGTTGCAAAGGGCATGTCTTCTGGAGAATACTTTTGAAGAGTTTGTATCATCTCATTTTTTTCTTTATCATTATCGACGGGGTGAATAATGTCCTGCACATGGTCCCCAGTTATTGGCACATTGAGTAGATGACCTACCGTTCCATTTTTCAAAGGCAATTGCAAGAATGTGAGGTCCATCTCAAGGGCACCACCTAACATTGCACCAAAATTCCTAGAGAACAACATTCCCCACACATCTGGGACATCAACCACCACAATGTCAATGTGGACCATCTTTTCAGGGTACTCCTTCAAGCGAACTTCAACATTCTCAACCACCCCATGTGTGGGAATGGCTTTAGATTCAAAACCACATACATTTCTGTAAGGCCGTGTGACCTTCAAACCCAGTTGTCACATGACTTTGAGTGACATCGTGTTGGCACCAACACCTGTATCTAACATGCAATTGTTGAGATTTTTTCTATTCATTATCAAAGTCATGAAGAATGGAGGGTTTTCACCATATTGGACCCTGAAGTGATTAGATTGAAACATAATAGGGGGGTCCATCGGCTCATCTGATTTCGAAAAGAAAGAGTCAAATTGTTCCTTCATAGATGGGATCTTGATTGCTTCCCTTAGGGAGACGTTTACATGCATCTTTGATAATTCCCCTTCAAAGTCAAAATTCAGGTCAACCTTATCATCCTTGGATGTCTTGGGAAGAAGCATTTCCAAGGGTGGGGGCTTTGTTTGATCAACAGTTGGTTGTTTCAAATTCTTTCTTCTGTACACCTGAAATTATTGTTTCTTTAGCTTTTCTCGTCATTCTTGATCCATGTTGTTTATTACCACCATCCTTGCTGATTTGGCTGCTTCTTTCACAACTTCCTGATGTTCTACTTCTATGATATTTATTTGAGGAAAATCCATGAAACAATCCATGTTGTTGACTTGTTGATGGCCACTTGACGCAGGTGCGCCCGCTAGGCACATCCGCTCACAGGATCTTTCCTCCTTCCTTGGCTCGAAGAACTAAAAGGTTCTTCTATTTCCCTATTGGGGAATTTTCACCCACAACAACTCTCTCACGAGATCTCCCTTTCTTCTAAATCAATGCTGGCCTTTTACTTTGTTATCGGGGTTCCTCCTATCGGGATTTCGGCACTTGCGATGTCCAAACAACTTGTTTTACCGATCCTCGATCCTCGATACGCTCCCCTACTACCTTAGCTTCCAAGGCTAAGCCTTTAGTCCATGCGACCTTCCCTTATATGATCGCGGTCATATACCTTATCGGGATTTTGGGGTTTCTGATGTCTAGGTGTATGTGAGTCCTTATTCCCCGGACCCTTGATTCCCGATGTGATGTCTCTCAAATCTTTTCCACCATAAACAAAGTCAACGACCATGATCGTTTATTTGGATCAATGGCTCTAGGTCTCCCTCGGGGTTTCACGACTTCTAATGCCGAAGTGTTTTTACTTCCATTTTCCCTGATCTCACGAATGCCAATTCCCCGACAATTGATTTTTCCTTTCGGGGAATTTCCTGACGGCTTTGATCTCACCCACGTGTCCTCAAGGATGGATGGTTCTCGTATGCTTCAGGGTTTTTCACTATGGCAATTCCCGATTCCCTTGTTACGATGGGACGACGTCAGCTGGGCCCCACACAGAGCTCTCCTCTTGTCAGGAAATCGAACTTCGCGATTTCATCTTGTGAGAGTATCCTGTCCTCAGGACCTCCGAAACGTCGATCCCTGATTCTCTTCAGAATTCTGACATGCGTCCCAAGTGATGGACGGTTCAGATTAAACCTCGGACTTTGCCACTTTACAAAACCATGAACACTCACTTACCTGAACTCCGATGACCACATCCCTGATCTAGACGACCACACAACATGTGTCCTCCCTGAGATCTTATGGCTATGATCCTTTCACCGTTTTAGGGTTCAACAGGTCTCGAACTCTTGTCTTCTGAAGCTCTGAAATGCCGATGGACTCTTGATCCCTACCACCTGTCCCAACAGATGGACGACTATGAACTTGTCAGGATTTTCATGATGGATTTCCCCGACTTCTTATCCACGGTACTTCTGATTTTTCGAACCTCGACGCCTCGATATCCTGATGCTTCTTGGGGTTATTACTCTGCTCATGAGGGTTTAAACACTGTGCAACTCCTGTCATATCGGACGGCTGACGGGTAACTGATCAATGATCCAATGACTCACGACCCCTGGAGCATGAACTCCGAACGTGGCCGTAACCTCCTTGCTTCTTTGGCAGATCCAACGGCTGGCGGGATTTTGCAAATATTCTCCTCAAGATCCTACCCGTCGATCTCTTCCTCTTTGATGTTTTCTATGGGGTGAACCTAGTATTCCTCTGTGAAAACTGGTCTTCCTACGTGTAACTTTTTAGTGCCTATTAAAACACTCCACGACACAAACTCCCTGTGATTTTCTTCGATGAACTTGAAAGCCTTGTCCTTCCTGAGCTTCACACAATTCTGAGACTTCGAGAAGACCCTTGCGCACACTCCTTGCGGCAATCCTCGAACACTTCCAAGTGTTGAGTTATTTCGACTCTGCGCACACCTACAGTAGCAGTCCTTCAATGCTTCGCTCGGATTCACAACTGAGACTTTCCTTAGCCTACACACTCCTTGCACAGCTCCTATAACCCAATTTCACTTCTGGGTGAATGAGAACAAGAGTTAAACTATCTGAGCCTTCTGTCAATGCACTCCTTGCAGACGACTTCAACTGCACTCCTTGCAGGAATCCTTGCTTAGATAAAGAAACAATTGAAACTCATTTCTTCTACTTCCTTTCTCAGATTTCAAACACTCAGCAAGAAATCATTCATACATAGCATGTAAAACAAATGCATAACAGGAAGTAAATACTCATGAGCATAGCATTTAGCATACACACACAGAGAACAGACATAAAACCATGGATTTGAATTAAACTCTTCTATTAATTCAAGCTCTTTACATGGGTGTTCTTCCACAACTCTCTACTTCTCTTCTCAATGCTCAGGATTATGTTACAATGCACAATGAGGGTGTCTATATCCCGTTTCCCTCTTTCTTTCTAAAACTGTCTAATCTAATATTAAATTCTATCTACCTATTTCATCTCAACATAAATGCCTCTATCTACTTCAGACGAGAGCGAGATGCTCAAGGTTTGATTACAATATAAAAGTACGCCTCTCTTTAATATCACATTTAAGGTTGGCGCATTATCTTCGAGACAATTTCAAAACTTGTGCTGGTTTTGTCCAATTGTTCACTTGCATTCCGCGCTGGCTCACTTGCTGTGAGAGATGCTCCTGCATCATACTCCCTGGCTTGAAAATCTTCATGGGCTCCTGTCCATGAGCTCTTGCATAGTCTGTCCATGATTCAGAATCTCTGCTTCATTCTCCCAGTTGGCATCTTCAACTGGATGTCCCTTCCACTTGACCAGATATTCAAAGTATTTCTTTCTTCTGGTCTTCTTACCGACCCTTTGGTCCAATATACGCTCCATCTGTGGCTTCTTTGCAACTGGCATCTGCTTCTGCCACTGAACCTCTGATTGTTCATCACTTGTTCCTGCTTCCCTAGATTTGTATGGGTACAAATATGAGACATTGAATATCGAAGAAATTCCGATCCCATCAGGTAATTCAATCTCATAAGCATTTTCTCCCATTTTGTTCAAGACCTTGCATGGTCTGATTTTATTCATCTTCAATTTATTGTATGTTCTTCTCGGGAACCTTTCTCTTCTCAAATGTGCCAGAACCAAGTCATCAACCTCAAACTGAAGTTGTCTTTTATGCTGATCAGCTCTTTGTTTGTACTTCTGACTTGAATTCTGTAGTCGCTCCTTCACCCGGCTATGAAGTTCCTTCATAGCCTCTGTGAAATCTTCTGCACTAGTGCTCCTAGTTGCATTCTGTTCTGAATCCCTCAATTCAGAAATTCCCCTCGGCTGCATGCCATAAACAATCTGAAATGGAATCTGTCCTGTACTCCTGTTCACTGAGTCGTTATACGCAAACTCTGCCTGCGGCAATACATTGTCCCAACTGTTGTGGTGCTCTGTCACCAAGCCTTTCAACAAATCTCCTAGACTTATGTTTACTGCTTCTATCTGTCCATCCATCTGAGGATGATAAGACGAAATAAATAACAAGTTAGTTCCCAGCTTCTTCCATAAGGTTCTCTAGAAATGCCCTATGAACTTTGTATCTCTGTCCGAAACTATGCTCCTTGGTAAGCCGTGAAGTCGAACGACTTCTTTGAAAAACAGATTCACGATGTGAGTCGCGTCACTGGTTTTCTGACATGGGATAAAATGTGCCATCTTGGAAAATCTATCCACTACCACAAAGATTGAATCACAACCTCTTTGTGTCCTTGGAAATCCCAATATGAAATCCATGCTAATCGCATCCCATGGCCTTTCAGGTATGGGCAATGATTGATAAAAACCTGCATTCTTCTTCCTTCCCTTTGAATGCTGGCAAATCTTGCATCTGTCCACAAATCTCTTAACCTCAGCTTGCATTCCCGACCAAAAGTATGACTCACTCAGCTTTGCAAATGTCTTGTCATGACTGAAGTGTCCGACCAATCCTCCACTGTGTTTTTCCTTCAGCAGATTCTCCCTCATGGAGCAATTTGGAATACATAGCTAATTGCCCTTAAACAACAACCCTTCCTGGATCATGTATTCAGCCCATTTGCTGCTATCTCTGAGAACTGAATTCTCAGCTGCTTCATACGCTTCCTTAAAGTCTGGGTCATCTGCATACATGTCCTTGAGATCATCAAACCCAATGTTTTGACTCTGAACTCCTGCAACAACAAACACTTCCTGCTCAAAGCATCAACAACTTTGTTAGCAGTACCAGAAATATGTTTTATCACAAAAGTGAAATTCTGCATGTATTCAACCCATTTAACATGCCTCTGATTCAACTTTTCCTGTTGAGTCACAAACTGCAATGCATGGTTATCACTATATAAAACAAATTTCTTCAGAATCAAATAGTGCCTCCATTTCTTCAATGCCTGGATAATGGCATAAAACTCCTTATCATATGTGGAATAATTCACCTTTGCTTCATTCAACTTCTTGCCGAAATATGGAATTGGTCTGTCTTCCTGACTCAAGACCGCTCCTATTGCAAATCTGCTTGCATCACATTTCACCTGAAATGTCTTTTGAAAATCCGGCAACACTAGAATTGGTTGTTCCATAATCTTCCGTTTCAACAAATTGAAACTCTTCTCAGCCTCTTCAGTCCAGTGAAAAGATTTATGTCTTTTCTTCACTGTATCCATCATTGCTTCACTAATTACACTGAAATTCCTAATGAATTTTAGGTAGAAGCTAGCCAACCCATGAAAACTTCTCACCTCAAATATGTTCCTCAGTGATGGCCAATTTTTGATTACCTCCACCTTATCTGGATCCATCCTCAACTCATTTTCCGAAATAACAAGCCCCAAATAAATGAGCTCTGTCTTCATGAATGAGGACTTCTTTATGTTTAGCAACAACTTCTCTTGCTGTAATCTCTTCATCACAATGGCCAAATGCTTCAGATGTTCAACTTCCGTTTTACTGAAAATCAGTATATCATCCAGATATACGATAACACATTTTTCGATGAAATCTTTTGGGACTTCATTCATCAACCTCATAAAGTTACTTGGCGCATTTGTTAAGACAAATGGCATAACAAGCCATTCATACAAACCCTCGTTTGTCTTGAATGTTTTTTTCCATTCATCACCTTCTCTCATGCGAATCTGATGATAACTGCTTTTCAAATCAATCGTTGAAAAGAATTTTGCTCCACTTAAGCAATCCATCAAATCATCCATTCTTGGTAATGGGAATCTGTACCTGATAGTTATCTTATTAATCACCCTTGAATCAGTGCACATCCTCCAGCCTCCATCTTTCTTCAGATTGAGTACTGTCGGAACAACATATGGACTCAAGCTTTCCCTGACTAATCCTTTGTCCAATAAATCCTGGACTTGCCTTTTAACTTCTTCATTCTCCTGTGGCATCAATCTGTACGTGGCTTTGTTTGGAAAACTGGCTCCTAGTATGAGATCAATGTGATGACTCACACTTCTGATTGGTGGCAACGAACGAGGTAATTTGTCCACTACAATGTCAACGAACTCTTCGAACAGTTCCTGAACGTCTTTTGGCAAATCATCCACTCTTGTGCTAGTAAGAACAATCCTCGGCTTTCTGACCACAATGAACTATGGATCCTCTTTCTTCTTAACCTCGGTAAGAAGTTCCTTCCCACTCATGAGAAGTACAGTGTTACTTACTTCCGGTTTTACCTCCTTGTCCTTAATTGGAAGCAACATATGAGTCCTCCCATTCTTTTCTAAGGTATATGTATTCATCCTCCCATCATGAATCACATTTCTATCATATTTCCATGGTCTACCCAACAATAGATGACAAACATCAATAGGAATAACATCACATAAAATCTTATCAATATATCCTCCTATCTTAAATTCAACTAAACACTGTTTGGTGACATTTACCTGATGTTCTTTTTGTAGCCATGAAACTTTATATGGACTTGGATGATCAGTCGTCTCTAGCTCCAACGTTTCTACCATCTCGGTTGAAACAATATTATCAGTGCTACCGCTGTCCACAATGACCTTGCATGCCCAACCCTTGGTCTTGCAAGCTGTTCTGAAAAGTCTGGTCCTTTGGACTGAACTTTCCACTTCTTTCTCTGGTGTCAAAAGGACTTTTCGCATCACTAGCGATCTTTCGCCTTCAATGTCTTCTTCTTCAACAACTCGCCTCTGTGATTTTGCGATGTGAGTTTCTCCAGTTTCTTTCTTTTTATCAGGACACTCGAGTGACTTGTGCCCATTTTTTCCACATGTGAAGCATGTGATTACTCCACTTCTTCCTCTTCCTCTACCTCTAGTACGAGGAAAAGTGTTGTTATCAGCATAATCTCCTCTCTGTTCATTATGCTATCCTCTCTGTTTAACATATCACTGCCCTCGCTGTGAGGTTCCTCCTCTCTCTGTCCGAGTCTAAGGTTTCTTCCAGTCATCCCTGGGCTTCTGGGTTCTTTCCTGGGCAACTGATTTACCTCTGGGCTGACTTCTGCCTCAGCCCCTCTGACTTTGCTTTCGGCTCAGCTTCTCTTCCACTTTCAAAGCCATTGGATAAGCATCTTCTACCATTTGGATGGTTGCCATACTCATTTCATCCTGAATCTCATATCTCAGGCCATTCATATACCTGGCCACTTTCTCATCATTGCTTTCACGATGACCTGCCCTGATATTCAACCTGTAAAATTCTTCAGTATATTCCTTCACTATCATCAGCTTCTATCTTAGGTTCTGCATTCTCCTGAACAAAGAAATTTGATAGTCCCTGGGAATGAATTTTGCCTTCATCTTTGCAATCATCCTGTCCCAACTCTTAATTTTCTACTTGCCTTGGCAATGCCTAGCTGCTTGTAGTTCATCCCACCACAAGGCTGCATGTCCTTTTAATCTCGTGATGGCATGCCTGACTTTCTTGTTTTCTTTGATACCTTCATAGTCAAAATAGGTGTCTAGAGCTCTAATCTAGTCTAGAAGCTCTTCTACATTCAGATTTCCCTCATAAACTGGAATGTCCATTTTTACCTTTGCACCCATTCTTGCAACAACTTTAAGTAAGCGTTCATTTGCTGCATCTTCTGGTGGGATTTATTCTTCTCCATGTCCAAAATCATCTTCATTTTCGGACTCAATGATATCTCCTACATCAGTTGAGCGCCTTTGTCTTATCTCCATGTCCACAACTCTAGCACGTAAGTTATGCAGATCTCTTTCTACTTCTGGATTCTGCACTTCTCTACCCCTTCCTCTAGGCATTTCCCTTTCCTCCTTTGGATCGGGTGATTGTCTATCTCTTCTCCTTTGCGGCATGGAAAATTCTCCTTCCCTTCTCTGCTATAGAAAGCAAAGACTCCTTCTTGTGCTCTGATACCACTTGACACAATATTGCCCGCTAGGCACATCCACTCACAGGATCTTTCCTCCTTCCTTGGCTCGAAGAACTGAAAGGTTCTTCTATTTCCCTATCGGGGAATTTTCACCCACAACAACTCTCTCACGGGATCTCCCTTTCTTCTAAATCAATGCTAGCCTTTTACTTTGTTATCGGGGTTCCTCCTATCGGGATTTCGGCACTTGCGATGTCCAAACAACTTGTTTTACAGATCCCCGATCCCCGATACACTCCCCTACTTCCTTAGCCTCCCGGGCTAAGCCTTTAGTCCACACAACCTTCCCTTATATGATCGTGGTCATATACCTTATCGGGATTTCGGGGTTTCTGATGTCTAGGTGTATGTGAGTCCTTATTCCCCAGACCCTCGATTCCTGATGCGAAGTCTCTGAAAGATTTTCCACCGTAAACAAAATCAACGGTCGTGATCATTTATTTGGATCAATGGCTCCAGGTCTCCCTCGGGGTTTCGCGACTTCTAATGCCGAAGTTCTTTTACTTCCGTTTTCCCCGATCTCACGAATGTCGATTCCCCGACAATTGACTTTTCCTTTTGGGGAATTTCTCGATGGCTTCAATCTCACCCACGCGTCCTCAAGGATGGATGGTTCTCGTATGCTTCAGGGTTTTTCACTATGGCAATTCCTGATTCCCTTGTTACGACGGGACGATGTCAGTTGGGCCCCACACAGAGCTCTCCTCTTGTCGGGAAATCGGAATTTGCGGTTTCGTCTTGCGAGAGTATCCTGTCCTCAAGACCTCCGAAACGCTGATTCCCGACTCTCTTCGAAATTCTGACATGCGTCCCAAGTGATGGACGGTTCAGATTGAACCTTGAACTTTTCCACTTTACAAAACCATGAACACTCACTTACCTGAACTCCGATGACCACATCCCCGATCTAGACGACCACACAACACGTGTCCTCCTTGAGATCCTACGGCTATGATCCTTTGACCGTTTCGGGGTTCAACAGGTCTCAAACTCTTGTCTTCTAAAGCTCCAAAATGCCGATGGACTCTCGATCCCTGCCACCTGTCCCAACAGATGGACGGCTCTGAACTCGTCGGGATTTTCATGATGGATTTCCCCGACTAATTATCCATGATACTTCCGATTTCCTGAACCCCGACGCCTTGATATCCCGATGCTTCTCGGGGTTCTTACTTTGCTCACGAGGGTTTAAACCCTGTGCAACTTCTGTCAGATCAGACGGCTGATGGGTAACTAATCAACGATCCAACGACTCACGAACCCTGGAGCTTGAACTCTGAATGCGGTCGTAACCTCCTTGCTTCTTTGGCAGATCCAATGGCTGGCGAGATTTTGCAAATCTTCTCCTCAATATCCTACCCATCGATCTCTTCCTCTTTGATGTTTTCTATGGGGTGAACCTAGTATTCCTCTGTGAAAACTGGTCCTCCTGCGCATAACTTTGCAGCACCTATTCAAACACTCCATGGCACAAACTCCCTGTGCTTTTCTTCAAAGAGCTTGAAATCCTTGTCCTTCCTGAGCTTCACACAATTCTGAGTCTTCGAGAAGACCCTTGCGCACACTCCTTGCAGCAATCCTTGAACACTTCCAAGTGTTGAATTCTTTCGACTCTGCACACACCTGCAGTAGCAGTCCTTCAATGCTTCGCTCAAATTCACAACTGAGACTTTCCTTAGCCTGCACACTCCTTGCACGGCTCCTATAACCCAATTTCACTTCTGGGTGAACGAGAACAAGAGTTAAGCTATCTAAGCCTTCTGTCAACACACTCCTTGTGGATGACTTCAACTACACTCCTTGCAGGAATCCTTGCTCAGATAGAGAAACAATTGAAACTCATTTCTTCTACTTCCTTTCTCAGATTTCAAACACTCAACAAGAAATCATTCATACATAGCATGTAGAACAAATGCATAATAGGAAGTAAATACTCAT
>JASDQU010736119.1:42327-55325 GCA_032191745.1 Picea mariana | reverse complement strand
CACTCCTTGCAGGAATCCTTGCTCAGATAGAGAAACAATTGAAACTCATTTCTTCTACTTCCTTTCTCAGATTTCAAACACTCAACAAGAAATCATTCATACATAGCATGTAGAACAAATGCATAATAGGAAGTAAATACTCATGAGCATAGCATTCAACATACACACACAAAGAACAAACATAAAACCATGGATTTGAATCAAACTCTTCTATTAATTCAAGCTCTATACATGGGTGTTCTTCCACAACTCTCTGCTTCTCTTCTCAATGCTCAGGATTATGTTACGATGCACAATGAGGGTGTCTATATCCCATTTCCCTCTTTCTTTCTAAAACTGTCTAATCTAATATTAAATTCTATCTACCTATTTCATCTCAAAATAAATGCCTCTATCTACTTCATAAGAGAGAGGGACGCTCAAGTTCTGATTACAATATAAAAGTACGCCTCTCTTTAATATCACATTTAAGGTTGGCACATTATCTTCGAGACAATTTCAAAACTTGTGCTGGTTTTGTCCAGCTGTTTACTTGCATTCCGCGCTGGCTCGCTTGCTGTGAGAGATGCTCCTATATCACCACTATTGTAGGGGCACTCATGTTCCCAATGTGCTTCACTACATTTCAAGCACCAAGGATTTTCATCAACAACATTTGCAGGGGCCAAAGTATTCAGAACTTCATGCTCATTCTTTGGTTTATAAAATTGGCCCCCTTTCTGGAATTTCCCTTTCTACAGGGCCCTGGGTGCCTGGGTCTGAGATACTTCCAACTTGACGATCCTCCTCATCATTTCCTCATGATTATTTATGATTCTGTCCATAGAAGCTTGTAGTTTGACAATACTGGTACATAGATATGAAGTAGGCTCAACATTGTAAACTATCTTCGGTTTAGTGTCTATTCTCCCCCTTGGGTTAGAAAAAGGCTCAATCTTGGATGAAAGGAGGTTTCCCTCTATTTTAGTAGTGAGCTCTTGGGATTCTTGAATGGACTGAGGGTTTTTGTCTCTAAGAAGATACCTTAGTTGGCCATTGAAAGATCTGGTGTAAATATGGAAGAGGTAGTCATCTTTCAGATGATGGCTTGTGGGAATTCTTTGCAGTAAAGTCTTGAATCTGGTGTGGAACTCCCGAATAAACTCAATTTCATATTTGGAAAGGTTATTTAGTCGTGTGAGAAGAATATTAGGGTCTTCTTTGACACTCCATATTTTGAGAAAGGCCTCTTCAAGTCTGTCCATAGTTTTGATGCTTTCGTTGGGAAGGCTTAGGTACCAACGCCTTGAGGCATCATAAAGAGTAGCAGAGAACAACTTCATGACTAGATCTTCAACATCATCACTAATGGGGTGAAGCTGAAAGAATGCCCAAAAGTTTCTCATATGCTCTTCGGCACTAATTGCATTAGTACCAGTAAATTTAGGAAACCACTTTAAATACTTGGGTGGCATTTTCCTAGGGTAGCCAGGTATGGCTGACATGTATAATGGCTTCAAAAGAGTAATGACCATTGTCTTTGATTGTTGGCTGGGTTGGTTGTAGCGGTTTGAGAGCTAGACATGATTCTTAAAGGAAGGCTCTTCTTGAAAAGTGATTTGACAATAGGAGAGTTCAAGGGAGGCTTCCTTTTGAAAGATAAAGGAGGATTATTGAATCTCCTCTTAGCTTGTGGAGTCACCAGATAGTTTACTTGAAACTACCAAAGAAAAGGGGAAAAACACCCTAGTGGAGTCGCCAGGTAAGCTTGTAAGAAAGGTCTTTGAGGCAAGGCTTACTGAAAAGATGTGTTGTTTGAGGAGAATTGACTCAGTGTTCCTCAACAACGATACCAAAATGTTATCGCACAGTTTGTAGCTAGGTCAAATGGCTATGAAGTAGAATGCCAAACTAGCGTAACAAGAACCTATCACACCCAATGTCAGCATGATGGGGAGGTTCTTTCTCTTTAGGGAGGTTAGGACCAGGGGAGACGTCCCTGGTAACCTAGAGTTTTGAAGAGGCAAAGGTTTAAAAGTCAAAGTAAAGTTCCCTCTTCATAGGTCACCATCAAAATAG
Organism: Picea mariana; assembly: GCA_032191745.1. NCBI lineage: Eukaryota > Viridiplantae > Streptophyta > Pinopsida > Pinales > Pinaceae > Picea > Picea mariana. The sequence continues at coordinate 53,267 of JASDQU010736119.1, read as the reverse complement.
ATAGTCCCGACAAAATAGCCAATAATGAAGTGTAGGCCCAAAGAAGAACACCTTCCCGGAACAAAGAAAAAACAAACCAATATATGCAAGCTATGATTCAATGGTTTAGTACCTCATAAGACTATCTGACATCAATATATAAGCAATTATAACAATAAATATTGACGAAGTCAATGTTTGTTAATATAGCAATGAAATAATAACACTCCACCAATAAATATCAAGATGATGTAGCAATCAATGTATCCAATCAATCCTTCATTCAATAAATGCATTAAACCACCGTCTAATTGCCTATAAAAGGAATATTGCTGCGTTAAGATGAAGTAACCAAGGGTGACGTCAGCCTTCTTAGGGTTAGCAGTTATTTAGGGTTTCAATTTAGCAAAGGTTTTGAGAGTTGTTTGATCACTTTCACTTCAACGCTGGAGATCCAAGATCAATGCCTAAGAGTTAATGGAGTCAATTTAGAAGAGGACGCAAGGGTTGAAGGAGGAAGACTAAGGACTAAAGGGAAGGGTTTTTAAGTGCTGCTATGGCAGGGCCTTAGAATCAAAACCTAGGGGAGAGAGGCTCACTCCGGTGTTGCTAAAGAAAGGCATCATGCTCTCTCCTCCTTCCTTAGGTGAACTTGGAAAAACGGATAGAATGAAAGATAAATCAAGACTAGAGAGTGTAGTGGGGGAGAGTGTTGCTATAGCAAGTCTCTATCACCAAACCCTAGAAGCAGGATCGCCCTAGGTGTAGATAACCTAGGCTTGGGACATCTCCTCCTTATTGACTTTAGAAAGTATGGATAGCTTAGGGAGAAGAAGTAATAAGAGTGTAGCTATGGCTAGGCTCTTCCTTCCTTCTTTAATGGTTCAAAATTTCTCTTTTAGGGGACATGAAACAAGGACCTACTTGTGTGCTTGTCACCTAGGGTTTTTTTTATCAGCAAATTATAAACATATGCAAGAATATAAGACTAAAACCATTCAATAAAGAAGTTTTGCAGAAAAAACACTTACATATCACCATCAAATAGCATGCAAACCCTAGTTGTAAACCTTCCTTCAAGAGAAATGCCCAAAAATATTAATATATCATAAGACTATCTGACATCAATATATAAGCAATTATAATAATAAATATTGACAAAGTCAATGTTTGTTAATATAGCAATGAAATAATAACACTCCACCAATAAATATCAAGATGATGTAGCAATCAATGTATCCAATCAATCCTTCATTCAATAAATGCATTAAACCACCATACAATTGCCTATAAAAGGAATATTGTTGTGTCAAGATGAAGTAACCAAGGGTGACGTCAGCCTTCTTAGGGTTAGCAGTTAGTTAGGGTTTCAATTTAGCAAAGGTTTTGAGAGTTGTTTGATCACTTTCACTTCAACACTGGAGATCCAAGATCAGTGCCTAAGAGTTAATGGAGTCAATTTAGAAGAGGACGCAAGGGTTGAAGGAGGAAGACTAAGGACTAGAGGGAAGGGTTTTTAAGTGCTTCTATGGCAGGGCCTTAGAATCAAAACCCTAGGGGAGAGAGGCTCACTCTGGTGTTGCTAAAGCAAGGCATCGTGCTCTCTACTCCTTCCTTAGGTGAACTTGGAAAAACGGCTAGAATGAAAGATAAATCAAGACTAGAGAGTGTAGTGGGGGAGAGTGTTGCTATAGCAAGTCTCTATCACCAAACCCTAGAAGCAAGATGGCCCTAGGTGTAGATAACCTAGGCTTGGGACATCTCCTCCTTATTGACTTTAGAAAGTATGACTAGCTTAGGGAGAAGAAGCAATAAGAGTGTAGCTATGGCTAGGTTCTTCCTTCCTTCTTCAATGGTTCAAAATTTCTCTTTTAGGGGACATGAAACAAGGACCTACTTGTGTGCTTGTTACCTAGGGTTTTTTTTATCAGCAAATTATAAACATATGCAAGAATATAAGACTACAACCATTCAATCAAGAAGTTTTGCAGAAAAAACACTTACATATCACCATCAAATAGCATGCAAACCCTAGTTGTAAACCTTCCTTCAAGAGAAATGCCCAAAAATGCCAAGAAATGCCTTCCTTCAACAAGTGCGCCTCACTAAACCAACAAAATTACCCAAGTAGGGCACAAAAATCAGACCTCACTAATGAGTGAGTGATGTGTTATGTTAAAAATGAGGCTAAAACTCCTCAATATATACTGTATAAATGACCTTAATTAATTTTAGGTCGTAAAAATGGATGACAAGACCACAATATTGTTTTCACATTAAATTTTCAAATTAAAACCCTAACTGAGCTGTAAAAAAGGTAAAATCCCCTTCAAGGGAGGCACTATCCCCTTTTAGGGCAGATGAGACATCCAGGAGAAAAATGTTGGCCCCCAAGGGGCCTCTCCAACATGCCACACGTGCCACTGCTACCCAGTCAGCCTCCATGAATGTCCATGAAGATGGATGACATCATGGTGAGGATGGGGGCGTCTAGAGCCTTCCAAGACCAATTTTCTAGTGAAAAGGGGTCATTCCCCCTAGGTCACGCTCCGTCGAAGTGCCTTTGATGGAATGTCCTCTTCTTCTCTGGTGTAAGACCCTAATCAACCATTGTCCTGTCTTTGCCCATTGATGGGGGTTTCAACATCCATCTGGTGGGCTCTTTAGCCCCATGGAGGTCTGAACTGATCATCTCCCCATGTGTACCGGTCCAAATGGTACCTGTCCATCAGGCATGATCTTTCACATCAGAAGCTACGCCCTCCATGGGCTCATCAGTCACCGGGATCATAGTAATGTTAATCACGTTTCATCATCAATATTATCAAACATATGTATAAGACCCTAATACATTAGTCAATAGCTCAAAGACATTACAAAAACCTACAATACAAGACTGGAGAAAAAGACAAGATGTCATATTGGGCTAGTATCCACAAGAAAGGGGAAGTTTCCAGGAAGGTTTCATCCAAGCCATGTAAGTGAGGTGATGTGTCTAGGGATGTCTAGACATGTGGGTGAAGTGAGAGCCAGGGATGCATGATGTTATTTGTGGGTGCCTTTGTAGAAGGTGAGTTGTACTTGTCATGGATGCAATTTTTCCAAGCATGTTCTTGCCTTTATTCTTTTCTTTTTTTTTCTTTTTCTACTTATTTTTCTTTTTATTCAAGGGCTAAACAGAGAACACTACCTTGGCATGGTGACTAGAGCTGACAGTGTTACCCACAAGTACTTTCACAGAGATGATAAGGCTGGCTCTTGATGAGACCCCCTTTCCCTTGGCCATGCAACCAAAGGTCACTTCCCTGGCGTGGTATCCAGATGGTGGCAATGTCATACTATTAGGTACCCATGAACCTAATAGGCTGGCTCTTGATGAGACCCCCTATCCTCTTGACTAGGTCTTGTTTATATTTTTCGGCTCCCTCTTGTTTCTTACTGAGAGGATTTTTATTTCCTTCTCAGGGATCCCTGGGCAAAGCATCTCGAGGTTTTATTTCTAGGCTTTTAACTTTTACTAGTTGCTTTTACCTTCTGCGACTTTAGCCTCTTCTTCCCATGAGATAAGGTGCAATCCTACAAACAGATCAACCTAATGCCTGGACAAGGGGAATGGGACAAGTGAGCGGGAGATAAGATAAAATAGTGGTGTTATGAGGGGAGCGGATGATGGATTTTCAAAAAACCCCTAGTGGCAAACCCAGACCTATGGGCACAGGCTTGCTAGGATACCCTGTCAATCTCCCAGATCATGGTCAAGTGGGATAATGTAAGATCCAACCATTTGTTAGAGATAAAAGGAATCAGATGCATATATTCAAAGGTTTTAATGATCAAAAGTGACACATACCATGATACCTGGACCAATTACCTCATGGATCAAGAACCTCCTCTGATACAAGACCAAGTCGAAGGTGATGGATGTTGCTACTGTTGAAAAGATGAATCTGATGAGAGAAGAAAAGGATGGGCCCTCCAGGGCTATTCTCAGGTCAATCCTGCTCTCGGTACTCCATGTCTAGGAACTGTGGGCCTCAAGACATGATCTCCTGGTTATCCCTAAAAATCAGGGATAAAATTTGGCTCCAACTCAGGGACATGTGCTCACCGTAGAGCACATGAGAACCTCAACATCTCTGGCAGAACCTGTAGACCTGTTCAAACTGGATAGGGGCATTAGTAATAAAAATGGGGTGGTAATGCCACCCCAACATACATAGATATATATATGTACTGAAAATAAAACAATCAACAATGAAAATGTGGAAGCAAACTAACATGAATTGCAAATGATATAATACACGAAAAATGCCTACTTACCTACACTTACCTGTGAAATCAGGTCCCCCCACCTTGGTGGGTTTTGAGGAGGTGTCCGCTGATGGATAATGGGTGCCTTCTTCCCTCCAGAGTGGATAGATAATATGAGTCATTAACCGATTCCGTTCCAACCTTGAAGGGTCCGAGCCATCACTGAGTTCTTCCTTTTACATTAGTTGGCTCTCCTTTCTGGGTATCCCACATCCATACCATGTCTCCCTCCTTGTACTTTCTAACTTTGTATTTGGTCGTTCCTTGGAAAACCCTGGTGTATTGTGTTGAGGGAGGGGGGTGGGATTTTGCTGTAAAAACCTCTTGTTGAGATGGGTGGATTTGTACGTCATCTTCATGTTCCTTTAATATATTCACCGTCCTGATTTCTTTGTTCTTGAATTCATCTAGGAGTTGTTGGTATTCTTCTCTCTTGGGCCACTCGATCTGATCAAAGTCCTCCTCTGTTGCAAAGGGCATGTCTTCTGGAGAATACTTTTGAAGAGTTTGTATCATCTCGTTTTGTTCTTTATCATTATTGACGGGGTGAATAATATCCTCCACATGGTCCCTAGTCATTGGCACATTGAGTAGACGACCTACTGTTCCATTTTTCAAAGGAAATTCCAAGAATGTGAGGTCCATATCAAGGGCACCACATAACATTGCACCAAGCTTCCTAGATAACAACATTCCCCACACATATGGGACATCAACCACCACAATGTCAACGTGGACCATCTTTTCAGGGTACTCCTTCAAGCGAACTTCAACATTCTCAACCACCCCATGTGTGGGTATGGCTTTAGATTCAAAACCACATACATTTCTGTAAGGCCATGTGACCTTCAAACCCACTTGTCACATGACTTTGAGTGACATCATGTTGGCACCAACACCTATATCTAACATCCAATTGTTGAGATTTTTTCCATTCATTGTCAAAGTCATGAAGAAATGAGGGTTTTCACCATATTAGACCTTGAAGTGATCGACTTGAAACATAATAGGCGGGTCCATAGGCTCATCTGATCTCGAAAATAAAGAGTCAAAGCATTCCTTCATAGATGGGATCTTGATTTCTTCCCTTAGGGGGACGTTTACATGCATCTTTGATAATGCCCCTTCGAAGTCAAAATTCAGGTCAACCTTGTCAGCCTTGGATGTCTTGGGAAGAAGCATTTCCAAGGGTGGGGGCTTTGTTTGATCAACAGTTGGTTGTTTCAAATTCTTTCTTTTGTACACCTGAAATTCTTGTTTCTTTAGCTTTTCTCGTGATTCTTGATCCAGGTTGTTTATTACTGCCATCCTTGCTGATCTAGATGCTTCTTTATTAGCTTCCTGATGTTCTACATCTGTGATATTTATTTGAGGAAAATCCATGAAACAATCCATGTTGTTGACTTGTTGATGGTCACTATTGTAGGGGCACTCATGTTCCCAATGTGCTTTGCTACATTCCAGGCACCAAGGATTTTCAGCAACAACATTTGTAGGGGCTAAAGTATTCGGAACTTCATGCTCATTCTTTGGTTTATAAAATTAGCCCCCTTTTTGGAATTGCTCTTTGTACATGGCCCTGGGTGTCTGGGTCTGAGATATTTCCAACTTGACGATCCTGCTCATCATTTCCTCTTGATTCTTTATGATGCCATCCATAGAAGCTTGTAGTTTGGTGATACTGGTACATAGATCTGAAGTAGTCTCGACATTGTGAACTATCTTCGGATTAATGTCTATTCTCTCCCTTGGGTTAGCAAAAGGCTCAATCTTGGATGAAAGGAGGTTTCCCTCTAGTTTAGTAGCGAGCTCTTGGGCTTCTTGAATGGACTGGGGTTTTTTGTCTCTAAGAAGATACCCTAGTTGGCCATTGAAAGATTTGGTGTAAATATGGACGAGGTAGTCATCTTTTGGATGATGGCTTGCGAGAATTTTTTGCAGTAAAGTCTCGAATCTGGTGTGGAACTCCCGAATAAACTCATTTTCATATTTGGAAAGGTTATTTAGTCATGTGAGAAGCATATTAAGGTCTTCTTTGACACTCCATCTTTTGAGAAAGTCCTCTTCAATTCTGTCCATAGTTTTGATGCTTCCGTGGGAAGGCTTAGGTACCAACGCCTTGAGGCATCATAAAGAGTAGTGGAGAACAACTTCATGACTAGATCTTTAGCATCATCACTAATGGGGTGAATCTGAAAGAATGCCCAAAAGTTTCTCATATGCTCTTCGGCACTGATTGCATCAGTACCGGTAAATTTAGGCAACCACTTTAAATACTTGGGTGGCATTTGCCTAGGGTAGCCAGGTATGGCTGACATGTATAACGGCTTGAAAAGAGTAGATGAACATTGTCTTTGATTGTTGGTTGGGTTGGTTGTAGCGGTTTGAGAGCTAGACATGATTCTTAAAGGAAGGCTCTTCCTGATAAGTGATTTGACAATAGGAGAGTTCAAGGGAGGCTTCCTTATGAAAGATAAAGGAGGATTATTGAATCTCCTCTTAGCTTGTGGAGTCGCCAGATAGTTTACTTGAAACTACCAAAGAAAAGGGGAAAAACACCCTAGTGGAGTCGCCAGGTAAGCTTGTAAGAAAGGTCTTTGAGGCAAGGCTTACTGAAAATATGTGTCGTTTGAGGAGAATTGACTCAGTGTTCCCCGACAATGATACCAAAATGTTATCGCATAGTTTGTAGCTAGGTCAAATGACTATGAAGTAGAAGGCCAAACTGGTGTAACAGGAACCTATCCCACCCAATGTCACCACGATGGGGAGGTTATTTCTCTTTAGGGAGGTTAGGCCCAGGGGAGATGTCCCCGGTAACCTAGAGTTTTGAAGAGGCAAAAGTTTAAAAGTCAAAGTAAATTTCCCTCTTCATAGGTCACCACCAAAACAGATAGTCCCAGCTAAACAACCAATAATGAAGTGTAGGCCCAAAGAAGAACACCTGCCTAGAACAAAGCAACAACAAACCAATATATGCAAGCTATGATTCAATGGGTTAGTACTTCATAAGACTATCTGACATCAATATATAAGAAATTATAACAATAAATATTGATGAAGTCAATGTTTGTTAATATAGCAATGAAATAATAGCACTCCACCAATAAATATCAAGATGATGTAGCAATCAATGTATCCAATCAATCCTTCATTCAATAAATGCATTAAACCACCATCCAATTGCCTATAAAAGGAATATTGCTGCGTCAAGATGAAGTAACCAAGGGTGACGTCAGCCTTCTTAGGGTTAGTAGTTAGTTAGGGTTTCAATTTAGAAAAGGTTTTGAGAGTTGTTTTATCACTTTTAGTTCAACGCTGGAGATCCAAGATCAGTTCCTAAGGGTTAATGGAGTCAATTTAGAAGAGGATGCAAGGGTTGAAGGAGGAAGACTAAGGACTAGAGGGAAGGGTTCTGAAGTGTTTCTATGGCAGGGCCTTAGAATCAAAACCCTAGGGGAGAGAGGCTCACTCCAGTGTTGCTAAAGCAAGGCCTCGTGCTCTCTCCTCCTTCCTTAGGTTAACTTGGCAAAACGGCTAGCACAAAAAATAAATCAAGACTAGAGAGTGTAGTTGGGGAGAGTGTTTCTATAGCAAGGCTCTATCACCAAAGCCTAGAAGCAGGATGACCCTAGGTGTAGATAACCTAGGCCTAGGACATATCCTCCTTCTTGACTTCAGAGAGTACGACTAACTTAGGGAGAAGAAGCAGTAAGAGTGTAGCTATGGATATGCTCTTCCTTCCTTCTTCAATGGTTCAAAATTTCTCTTTTAGAGGACATGAAACAAGGACCTACTTGTGTGCTTGTCACCTAGGGTTTTTTTTATCAGCAAATTATAAACATATGCAAGAATATAAGATTACAACCATTCAATCAAGAATTTTTGCAGAAAAAACACTTACATATCACCATGAAATAACATGCAAACCCTAGTTGTAAACCTTCCTTCAAGATAAATGCCCAAAAATGCCAAGAAATGCCTTCCTTCAAGAAGTGCACCTCACTAAACCAACAAAATTACCCAAGTAGGGTGAAAAAATCAGACCTCACTAATGAGTGAGTGATGTGTTATGTTAAAAATGAGGCTAAAACTCCTCAATATATACTGTATAAATGACCTTAATTAATTTTATGTCATAAAAATGGACGACAAGACCACAATACTATTTTTATATTAAATTGTCAAATTAAAACCCTAACTGAGCTGTAAAAAAGGTAAAATCCCCTTCAAGGGAGGCACTAGCCTCTTTTAGGGCAGATGAGACATTCAGGAGCAAAACGTTAGCCCCTTAGAGGCCTCTCCAACATGCCACACATGACACTACTACCCAGTATGCCTCCATGAATGTCCATGAAGCTGGATGATGTCATGGTAAGGATGGGGGCGTCCAGAGCCTTCCAAAGCCAACGTTCCACTGAAAAGGGGTCATTCCCCCTAGACCGGGCTCCGCCAAAGTGCCTCTGATGGAACGCCCTCTTCTTCTTCGGTGTAAGACCCTAATCAACCACTGTCCTATCTATGCCCACTAATGGCGGTCTCAGCATCCATCTGGTGGGCTCTTCAACCCCATGGAGGTCTGAACTGATCATCTCCCCATGTGTATCGGTCCAAATGGTACCTGTTCGCTGGGCATGATCCTGCACATCAGAAGCTACGCCCTCCCTGGGATCATCAGTCACTGAGATCATAGCAATGTTAATCACGTTTCATCATTAATATTATCAAACATATGCATAAGACCCTATTACATCGGTCAATAGCTCAAATACATTACAAAAACCTACAATGCAAGACTAGAGAAAAAGACAAGATGTCCTATTGAGCCAGTATCCACAAGAAAGGGAAAGTTTCCAGGAAGGTTTCATCCAAGCCATGTAAGTGAGGTGATGTGGCTGGGGATGTCTAGACATGCGGGTGAAGTGAGAGCCAGGGATGCATGATGTTATCTGTGGGTGCCTTTGTAGAGGGTGAGCCGTACTTGTCATGGATGAAATTTTTCCAAGCCCGTTCTTGCCTTTATTCTTTTCTTTTCTTTTCTTTTTCTTCTTCTTTTTATTTTTATTCAAGGGCTAACTAGAGGACATTGCCTTGGCATGGTGACTAGAGCTAACAGTGTTACCCACAAGTACTTTCACAGAGATGATACGACTGGCTCGTGATGAGACCCCCTTTTCCTTGTTCATGCAACCAAAGGACACTGCCCTGGCATGGTAACCAGATGGTGGCAATGTCATACTGTTAGGTACCCATGAACCTAATAGGTTGGCTCGTGATGAGACCCCCTATCCTCTTGACTAGGTCTTGTTTATATTTTCTGGGTCCCTCTTGTTTCTTACTGAGAGGCTTTTTATTACCTTCTCGGGGATCCCTGGGTGAAGCATCTCGAGGTTTTATTTCTAGTCTTTTATCTTTTACCAACTGCTTTTACCTTCTGGGCCTTTAGCCCCTTCTTCTCACGAGATAAGGTGCATTCCTACAAATAGATCAACCCAATGTCCAGACAAGGGGAATGGGACAAGTGAGTAGGAGGTAAGATGAAATAGTGGTGTTATGAGGGGAGAAAACGATGGCTTTTCAGAAATCCCCCAGTAGCAAACCTAGACTTATGGGCACAGGCTTGCTAGGATACCCTGTCAATCTCCCAGATCATGGTCAAGTGGGCCAATGTAAGATCCAAGTGGTTGTTAGAGATAAAAGGAATCAGATGCATATATTCAAAGGTTTGAATGATAAAAAGTGTCACATACCATGATGCATGGACCAATTACCTCATGGAGTAAGAACCTCCTCTAATACAAGACCAAGCCGAAGGTGATGGATGCTGTTGTTGCTGACAAGACGAATCTGATGAGAGAAGAAAAGGATGGGCCCTCCAGGGCTATGCTCGGGTCAATCCTGCTCTTGGTACTCCATGTCTAGGAACTATGGGCCTCGAGACATGATCTCCTGGTTATCCCTAAAAATCAGGGATAACAGGTATTACTCAATGGCATGATAATCCTCTACCTCCTCCCCCTCCTTTGCATTCTGTACCACATGTTCCATCAACAACCTCCATGACCCATTCACCGCCTATAAATTACAAAGTTCCTTCCAATGACCCTCAGGATGACAAAGGAAAGAATCATGCTACATCTCTTGGCTCAAAATCATCTCAATCCTCCTCTATACATTCCAAACAACAATAATCTAAAGCTGATAATTGTGAAAGAGAGATCACCTTCAGTGACGTGCACCCTGAAATAATAAAACTAGATGAAAATAAGTCTTATTATGAAGACTTTCTCAATATCAAGCTAGATACCTCAGAAGGAAGAAAGGAAAGAGAGGAGTTTTTCAAAAAGAAATACCCTCACTTTTTTTTTTTATGACATTACTATTTAGACACTTGATATAGAAAAAATTAAATATCATATCATTTTGATATTTTGGGAGATACAAGTGTGTGTTGATTTGGTATATTTTGGATGGATCATCATTTTTTGATATATTTCATGATGCTGATATATTTATAGTATCTAATCATTTTTGGATTTACAAAGGAAATTTTGGAAATAAAGGAATGAAGACCTAGTGGGACCCCACCTATTATTTAAGTATTTATTACCCTTATCATAAATAAAGTTGTTTTCTCCTAAATAAATTTA
>JASDQU010736119.1:18217-39414 GCA_032191745.1 Picea mariana | reverse complement strand
TATATTTTCTGGGTCCCTCTTGTTTCTTACTGAGAGGCTTTTTATTACCTTCTCGGGGATCCCTGGGTGAAGCATCTCAAGGTTTTATTTCTAGGCTTTTATCTTTTACCAACTGCTTTTACCTTCTGGGCCTTTAGCCCCTTCTTCTCACGAGATAAGGTGCATTCCTACAAATAGATCAACCCAATGCCCAGAAAAGGGGAATGGGACAAGTGAGCAGGAGGTAAGATTAAATAGTGGTGTTATGAGGGGAGAGAATGATGACTTTTTAGAAATCCCCCAGTGGTAACCCCAGACCTATGGGCAGAGGCTTGCTAGGATACCCTGTCAATCTCCCAGATCATGGTCAAGTGGGCCAATGTAAGATCCAAGTGGTTGTTAGAGATAAAAGGAATCAGATGCATATATTCAAAGGTTTGAATGATCAAAAGTGTCACATACCATGATGCATGGACCAATTACCTCATGGAGAAAGAACCTCCTCTAATACAAGACCAAGCCGAAGGTGATGGATGTTGATGTTGCTGACAAGATGAATCTGATGAGAGAAGAAAAGGATGGGCCCTCCAGGGCTATGCTCGGGTCAATACTGCTCTTGGTACTCCATCTCTATGAATTGTGGGCCTCGAGACATGATCTCCTGGTTATCCCTAAAAATCAGGGATAACATGTATTACTCAATGGCATGATAATCCTCTACCTCCTCCCCCTCCTTTGCATTATGTACCACATGTTCCATCAACAACCTCCATGACCCATTCACCACCTATAAATTACAAAGTTCCTTCCAATGACCCTCAGGATGACAAAGGAAAGAATCATGCTACATCTCTCGGCTCAAAATCATCTCAATCCTCCTCTATACATTCCAAACAACAATAATCTAAAGCTGACAATTGTGAAAGAGAGATCACCTTCAGTCACGTGCACCCTGAAATAATAAAACTAGATGAAAATAAGTCTTATTATGAAGACTTTCTCAATACCAGGCTAGATACCTCAGAAGGAAGAAAGGAAAGAGAGGAGTTTTCCAAAAAGAAATACCCTCACTTTTTTTTATTTTTTATGACATTACTATTTAGACACTTGATATAGAAAAATTTAAATATCATATCATTTTGATATTTTGGGAGATACAAGTGTGTGTTGATTTGGTATATTTTGGATGGGTCATCATTTTTTGATATATTTCATGATGCTGATATATTTATAGTATCTAATCATTTTTGGATTTACAAAGGAAATTTTGGAAATAAAGGAATGAAGACCTAGTGGGACCCCACCTATTATTTAAGTATTTATTACCCTTATCATAAATAAAGTTGTTTTCTCCTAAATAAATTTAATTAACCTTTCCAAACAAAAGGTAGTTGAACTACCCAAACTAATTTATGAAGATATAAAAGAAGGAGAGAAATACAAAGAAGGCGTGAGAAAATAGAGAAGCAAAAATTCTGATAAGGTTTTCTCTAGCCTCAAGTGAGATTATTATATGTTCATTCCATACCGAGTTTTCATTAGAATTGAGTTATCTTTTTAATACAAGGGTTATTTTGAATGTGGCAAAGAAAGGACTAGGAAGGATTGACTARTGATATGCTCCAAGGTCATTCATTTTATTGAATGTCTGTTTGGTTTTAGTTAGAAGTCCTGAAATCATTTCAATGCTAATTAACACTAGTTTTGCAGAGTTCAAAACAATGATGCACATGTAGCTTGGACTGATCCAGCTCAGTTTTCTGTTCTGTTCTTCATTTTTTTTTACACCAGTAGTCTATGTATGAGTCAAATACAATATTTGACTTCTAAGAATAATATTGGTCCAATCCCTCATAGTGGTTTGTAGATATATACTCATTTGTAACTTAGATTGATATAAATAAAAATATTTGTTGGTTTCTTCTTACTTATGGGACTTTTCATAAATTCATTTTGCAAGTACATATTTTTACTTTGTTTCAGTTTATTTTGGATAAAAGACATAAAAATTACATATTATAAAATGATATCATATCCAAGAATCACATTTCTTGAGGTCTAATTGAGAAGTTTTGACAGGATATAAGAATAAGGTTATAATCCCTCCTATCTCACCTAGCCTGAGAATATTAGAAAATGTTCTAGTATGGAATTTTCATTCCTTGCATCAATAGGGTAAAGATTCTGCATGAAATTGGAAATCATGGTATTCTCATATAGGTATTTTAATGGTGAGGCTTTATCAATTGAGAGGATAGGTTGGGTAACAACTCCAAAGAGTGCATCTCCTTTCTTTGGATCAACACAAAGTCTCCAACTCTTTCTCCCAGATCTTTTCATAGGTAGATTTAGAAATGAATCAAGTTGCAATCAAATTTAATTCTTCCATCCATTCATCACTAGCTCCTCTTAAGAGTACCAATTTGAGGGAATCATCATTTAGTATGCAACTAGTGGAGTCTTGCAAATGAAGTGAATCCTTCTAACATATTCCTCTAAGGACTCATATTCTCCTCGAGTCATTGGGAATATTTCATCTTTGGTTTCTCTTACTTTACAATACTCCTGGTACTTTCTTGTAAATATGTTCTTCATTTCCTTCCATGTGCAGATATTGTCTCAATCAAGGCCCATGAACCAATAAAATATTGCCTCCTTTAGAGTGGAGGGAAACAATATGAGTTTCTGAGCATTATTTTTTTTAGTCATAAGTTCTACAGAGGAATTCAAATTGAAATATGAAAGTTCATGGTCCTTTGTATCCATTCCATGGAAATGAGGAAAGATAGTTGGATTGATGTTCTTCATCCTAACTTCCTCCTCTATTTCCCTAATGGGAAACTGGAGACTAAGAGCTCTTCCTCATGCCCTTTGATGTTGGTAACTCTTCATCATGTTGGTCATTTATGATCTGGGTTGGTATGCAACCATTTTGGGGTGGATCTACTAGGACACATGATCTAGGAGAGCTACTAGTCTCTCTTTCCCCTTCATATATGATGTAAAATTATTTCTCATTGTAAAGGTTGTCATACCTATGTATAACACACTTTTTTTATTCCTAAGCATGGATCCTTATATTATGTATTCATCACACTTTGTCCATCTAATATCAGAGATGATTCTACAAATCCTCACTTAGTTTCATGCTTCCCGAGGTAGTGTCACAATTCTTGAGGAAGTACACATATATCGAGGAAATGGTCACATCCTCTGAGGAACATTTGGTATATTTATGCATACATGGACATCCTCTACACATGTCACATTGGATATTCTAGAGTGCCATCCTCTTTCATCACTTTTGGAGATGTTCCTTGCATGATTTGAGGGTTGAACTATTGATATTATGGTAGTTGCGGAAGGTATTTACCTCCACATGTAAACTTGACAAGAATAGAATACTTTGGGAAGCAAGAGAAACCCTAATGAGTTGGCTAATAACCCTAGAAGACTTGTCGGCTCAAGAAGATAACTTATAATAGGTTATTATCCACCAAGAGAAGAAGTCAGCCAGAAGAAATAATAATATAGTAAACAGACAGATACCCAGAATGAGAAGTCAGCCCAGGCAATTAGCCAAAATTACTATAAATACAAGAGGCTAGTCTTCATTCTAGCAGGCAGTCTCAGAATTGCAGAGCAACACTTGTGCGCATTGTAGTGCCCAGTTTTGTGCGCAGGTTTGAGGAGAGTTGTCGGTTCAGCTACTGTAGCTAGCAGTTATGTTTTGGCTTGAAATATCTCTTGGCTAGGGTTTGGACTATCTGATCAGATCTTGTTGGTGTTCTATCCTTGGGGAAAGGTGTGATACCCCTTGTTTGGCTATCTAGCCTAGGGTTTGCTTCCAGAGTGATTCTCTGTCAAGGTTAAGGTGCTTGGAGGGTGGCTTCGGCCTATGGTAGGGTGACAATAGAGATATTATCAATGGTAAAATGAGCACATCCATTATATTCTAACAGGTTATGGGCCCATGCCTCCTTCATTCAGTCTAATCACTGGAAGGAAACATAGCCATAAGGATATTGAGCTTGTTGAAAAACTGTCGCTAGGGTTTCTAGCAGGAGCAATCACCATAGCATTTCCACTAGGGTTACTAGCAGGTGCAGTTGAAGAAACTCTAATCCTCTCATTGAGGAACCTTAATTGAAGGGATTGACCTAATTTTCGAATATATCAGTGTTCCCTAGCCTAGCACATCTCCTGATACTTTCAGCAAGACAAGATGTCAAGTTTGAGTTTATGGTCAAATCTAGGGTTGATCAAGTCAACACAACCATGACTTACTCTATGAAGTCAGAGAACAAGTTAGATGGAGCTTCTAACTTCAGATCATGGAAGACAAGAATCGACCTCATCCTTGCCAAGAATAAAGTGCTAAATATCGTGAAAGGAAAGATTGTGGAACCACTGTTTGAAGAAGGAAAAGAGAAGGAACCATAGAACGTTACAGTTATGGAGAAGTTCAAATACGGTGACATCAATGCTATGAGTATCATAGTGGAATATATAAAAGACCACTTGATACCCTACATCTCCCATATTGTCTCATCGAAGAAGATGTACGATGCCCTAACAAATCTCTTCTTGGTCAGAAACATTGGACAAGTTATGAGTATGAAGAATGAGCTCCGTGACATGAAGATAAATGATGAGGACAACATAACATCATATTTTGCGAGAATATCTCAGTTAATAGATCAACTACAATATATTGAAGAGATCATCTCAGATAAGGAATTGGTAAACATATTACTCAATGGTATTCCCAAGACATGGGATGTGTTTTCCGCAAGCATGAACACAAGAAAGGAGTATCTGACATTTGAAGAACTTTGGACTTGTTGTGCTCAAGAAGAATCAAGGATCAATGCAAAAGAGAAACCCCAAAAGAAGTACGATGATCAAGCCTTCACAACAAGATTCAAGAACTTCAAGAACAAAAGGAAGTTTGGTTCAAAGAGGAAGACAAATCAAGAGAAAGATATTTCAGAAATACAATGCTTCAATCATCGAAAGTATGGTCACTACAAAAATCATTGTCCCGAGATAAAGAAAAGGAAGGAGAAACACGAAGCATCAATTGCCAAAGAAAAGGAACCTACAAAGAAGACTAAGCATGATGAAATAGACTTCTTCTTCTAAAGGTAGCAATACTCTTCTTATTTCTTGTACATATCTTGTTTGCATCGTCTCCGTACATATCTTGCATATCTATCTCTTGGAAGATAATGTGTTCCAAGAAGAACTATACCTATGGAAGAACAATAAGATAAGGATTGATATCATTAGATAATACACATGAAAGGATGAAATACGTCAAACAAATCATTTGGAAGCTATTGCAAGATAATCCAAATCAATCATGAAGAGACTTATAAGAAGCAAAGATAGAAAGAAGTCAACAATCAAGAGGAAATTAGAGAAAGACTTATGACGTTTTGTAGAAGACAACAAGACAGAAGTGTGGACTCTATTAAACAAAGAGAGCCAATTGTATATTGCAAAAGACAATAAGGATGCAGAAGGACGCATGGATTCTATTATATAGAGGGATTCGATTATATGCACTCATACATGAAGGAAGGATTAGGAGGGAGATAATCCTATGATCCATTAAAGATGATGAAGTATATATCCATGGTAGCAGCCATGAAAGACAGTACGTGTCCATTTCAACCTCATAAGAAGTATTCTTTGAAGAGAAGCCTTAAAGTATCCTTGGTTGTCCATCCACATCCATGATCCTATGATGAAAGAAAGAAATTGAGTCTTTAGGGCATGGAATGTATAAGAAACTCCATGGACCCAAGAATTGAAGAAACACATCAGGAAGAACATGAAGATTCCAAGAAAGAAAGAGAAGCCATAACAACTAGTCATTGTCTTAAGAATCACAAGATTACCAGCCTGATATGAACTCACTAAAAGCAATCAGCTGAAAGTTCTGGTGAAGAACGGTGTATATATGCAAGCATTGAAAGATCCAGAACTAGGGGTTCTCCCAGATGGAGGGAGAAGACTATGATGAT
The DNA here is from genome assembly GCA_032191745.1 of Picea mariana. Lineage (NCBI taxonomy): Eukaryota > Viridiplantae > Streptophyta > Pinopsida > Pinales > Pinaceae > Picea > Picea mariana. Next base: position 33,403 of record JASDQU010736119.1, on the reverse strand, counting down.
TACTTGTTCCAGTAAATTAGACTTGCTTCTACATGAGTCATTATATCATATGCAATATCCATGGGTTGGAGTTCTACATCAGATGAATGTAAAGAATATTCTCCAGAAAAATTGAATAAAGAGCGTATGAAGAGAAAACTCAATGCTTTGAGGCATATACCCTTGTATGTATATGGAAGAAGATAACTTGGTAGAGGACCTCCAGTGCACAACAAAAGCGTAGTGAAGATTCTCTATAACAGAGATATTATATCAGAATGACTACTCAAAAGATCAGGATGATGGATTGCCAATCCATGAAAAAGATCTCATGATGACAGAAGAAGTGCCACATGGATACGTTCCAGTTTGACTCTTGCCACGATATTGTGAGCTAGCAAGAGGAATCCAACAATGATATACCTTATTGACCAAAGCTACATGAATCCTTCAGAAGAAAACCATTTTTCTAGACTGAAGTACATTTGAAATAAAGCATTACATTATCTGTGATGAAGTCTAGAAAGGAGAAAGTGGTTCTCCAATACATATCTCCACAGATGAGCAGATAAGCAGACATTTTGGTAAAAGCTTCTGTTCAAAATGAAAGAGTTTGCATACTCAAGCTGGAGCTCATGGAAATGACTTCCTTATTGAAAAAGGAAGAGATGACTCCTAGGTTGGGAGGGAGAACTAATGTATTATTGATTGATGGACAATCATTTTTCAGTTCAAAGAATGTTCCAGGATGAGTAGACTCTTTTCTGTTTGGAAAGTGGATTGAGATTTCTGATGAAAAACGATTTCCCATTGTGGTTAACATGGGAAGTGTTCTAGATTTCTGATGTACCATAGACAATGAATTTCCATTGTGGTTAACATGGAGAGTGGTCTAGGGCAGTCTCTCTTCTTGAGGGTTACTCAAGAAGATTGGACTGCCTCGTCGGACAATGATTTCTCATTGTGGTTAACATGAGGAATGGTCCATTTTGGAGGTTGGCATAGGACAGTCTTTTCCTCTTGTGGTTAACAGAGGAAATGGTCCAGATAGTCATTCCTTAGGGTGTATTCATTCTCTCTAGGTTGCACTTTGTTTAGTGCCAGACAAATGGCCCAGGGTGGGGAATGGTCCAGGCTCAACAATCAGGGACATGCATTCCTTAGGGCAGATTCATTATCTCTAGGTTACACTTTGTTTAGTGTCAGAGGAATGGCCTAGGGTGAGGAATGGTCTAGGCTCAGAAATCAGAACAATCATTCTTCCTTGTTTGAGAAGAATAAGGAAAATAGCCCATCGTTGATGTTCTACTCTGAGGGCAGATATTCTTTCAGATCTCACAGATGTGAGTGAAATATTGGCCCAGATGATTCAGTTTATATCATAACATTGGTTTTGTGCAGGTTGATATTAGATGATTGTTATGAAGACTGTATGACAGTATATGTATACTACTGTGGTGGATGTGTTCCATTGTTCATGACTATACGTTACCGATCAAGTACTTGTTTGCTACTTGGTGTGGTAGTGTACCACTGGATTGTAGTTATGTACTACTATGGATAGACATAGTTGTGTTCTATTTTGTTCAGATTACCTTAAATACTATCAATAGTTTGGTAAATGATTATTATCTAGATGAATGATTAAAGGACAAAGATTTCCCAGACGAAAAATGGTTTAGAACATCTACTCTTCTAGGACATATGTCCAGATTATAAGAATGGCTCTTGTATCACTCTATGGTGTGAGTGACTTATCCAACATCATGTCTGATTACTCAGATGGAGTATGGTTTTGAGAGATGATGCAGCTGATGACATCGATGGTGATGATGATGCTCATGATCTAGTCATGAGATAGTCTAGATGACTATGTTGATGCTACCTGTAATACCTCCTTAACTAGGAGGGAGTGTTGATATTATGGTAGTTGCGGGAGGTATTTACCTCCACGTGTAAACCTGATGAGAATAGAATACTCTGAGAAGCAAGAGAAACCCTAATGAGTTGGATAATAACCCTAGAAGACTTGTCGGATCAATAAAATAAATTATATTAGGTTATTAGCCTCCAAGAGAAGAAGTTAGCTAGAAGAAATAATAATACACTGAATAGACAGATACCTAGAATGAGAAGTCAGCCCAGGCAGTTAGCCAGAATTACTATAAATACAGGAGGCCAGTCTTCATTATGGAAGGCAGTCTCAGAATTGCAGAGTAACACTTGTGCGCACTGCAGTGCCCAATTTTGTGCACAGGTTTGCAGAGAGTTGTCGGTGCAGCTGTTGCAGCTAGCAGTTATGTTTTGTCTTGGAATATCTCTTGGCTAGGGTTTGGACTATCTGATCAGCTCTTGTTGGTGCGCTATCCTTGGGAAAAGGTGTGCTACCCTTTGTTTGGTTATCTAGCCTAGGGTTTTCTTCTGGAGTGATTCTCTATCAAGGTTAAGGTACTTGGAGGGTGGCTTCAGCCTATGGTTGGGTGACAATAGAGATATTTTCAATGGTAAAATGAGCACATCCATTATATTCTAACATGAACCGCATGTGTGGGATTTATGACAACCATGAGGGTGTTTTGGTGATGATTTGACTTGGAGAGGCATTTTCCTTTCCTTGTGGAGCATATTTTATTTATTCAAGGGCTTGGTCATACCTTGGAGATACTTTTTGAGCATTCATTGAGAAAATTTTGAGGTCCTTCACCACCTTCTCATGAGGTCATTCCACTCGAAGGAGCTAAATGTTAGAACCTTGCTTACTTGGGAGGATACTTCAACATGTTTTAAGGCCTCCACAACACTTTTATCTTGGAACGATGGGATATAATATAAAATTAACCCCTTTATTTGTGGGATGTCCTCTTCTCATGAGGGGTTTATGTACATGTGGCCTCATTTTATTATGTATTGATTTAGTGTCCTTCTTTGTGTGGATGACAAGTCTTTTTTATCAGTCTCCTAAGATAACTTTAGGGGGAAAGAATTAATAAATAATGATAAGGATATCGAAGAATCCTCTATAAATAAAGAATCTCCTCTCATTCCAAATGGTTGTTAATTGTTGGATACCATTTGTGACTACAATTAATAGAAGATCTTCCTTTTGAAGTTTTGGTGTCAATTATTTGATCTTTCTCTGTCTTGGTTATCTTCTTGTACAACCTTTGTCCTCTTAGCTTATATTTATTAGGTTGTATATTATTCTACCCCTACGGTTCTAATCTCTTACACTAGTATTTAATATAGAAGTGACCAATTTTTAGTGTGACATGTTATCACCCAATCTAGCACTTGTGCAAAGCCTTGACAAGATGCAAGACAAGTATAACATATGGAAGTACTTTCCACTATCACCTAAGAAATTACTTCCCTCATTTTAGTTAAGGATTGATATCCAACACAAGAGAGGTTTCCCTAGCAACCTCAAGGAATCCTATAGCAAGAATAAATCAAGTATATGACCTACTATCTTGGTTACTTGATTATACCACCCACTAGGTCAAGGTTCAAGGTGAATAAAAGGTGGTTAAACAAAGACATTTCCATATTTGTTTGTGAGGTGTTATAAGACAATAAGAGATATTCACCAAGTCTAATAATTTAAAAGAATGCCCTGAAATACTACTTATCAAATAAAAATCTATGGATGTAATGAAACTTGCATACAGATATGATCACTTCAACTATATAACAAGTTATGACAACAAAAGTATAACAATCCTAAAACTAATAAAATGAAATGAAAGGTGAATGAAATGCAAGACAATACTAACACATTAAGTAACCAATGCTTGTTGAAAAGTAAAATGGAATGAAATGGTTTTAAAGTGTGCTATATGTCAATCCCTAGTTGGTTGAAAACTATGACAATGGTGTAATGAGTGATGTACATAATGTAACAAAATCCTAGACGTTAGGCTACAAGTAGTTAAGAAATTTAAAGGAAAGGAAATAAACTCTAAATCTACCACAATATATCAAAGGAGAGAGAGGATTAGGGTTTTTAAGTTACTTTGCAAAATAATAGACTACTGTCATCTAGCTCCTTGGGCATATGTAGTTAATAAATGAAACTACTATGGAGAGAAAATACAAGAGAAAAAATGAATAATCAAACCCTAGGGAAGTCCACTCACAAGCTCTAGGTATTGATTCTTTAAAAAAACAAATTAGGGGAGTCCACTACAAGCCCTAAGAGGTCACCCTATGTCTTCTAAAGGCCTTTAACAAAAGATGAATATGGATCTTAGGTGAAAATCCTAGAGGATTCCACTCACAGCTATAACATTTTGGCCTAAAAGGATAATACTAGAGGATTCCACTCATGAGCCCTAAATATACCCTTATGTACTTCAACAAGTTTTAAATTAATGATAACAAGGGAAGGGAGTTCACTTACAAGCCTTACTAAGGTTTCAAAAATATGTTTATCCAAGAAAAACAAGAGAACATGCAAAATATCACCACTTTTGTAAAGCATTTACTTAATACATCAAGAATAAACCACCAAAAACATGGAGAGAACAATTACTAGTCAATCGTTGGGGATGCAAGAAACCCTTAAAATGAAATCATCCACAATAAACTTGCAAAGCATCCACTAGATCATCTCTAATAAAGTGCACATAATTTCTCCATGATGAATAAGAGAGTAAACAAGTGCTATAAGTGATTCTCCACAAGATGATTTATGATTTATAAATGAGGAAACCATCCTTTATAAATATGAGAAAATACTAGTGCCTCATCTCTCTAAAATCCCCTAAAATCATAATAATCAATGACACAAGGTGGATGAGTCTTAGGATGACCCCCAAAATAGCCTCCAAAACAAAGATAAAATACTAATAAATCAAAACGTCCTCTTAAAATCCCTCATGGGTGAGTGTAAGAAGATCCAATAGGGTGATGTCATCTCCTCAAGGTGCATAAAGTCTCCAAACATCACATCTATCCCCAAAAAGTGCAAAGCATCATGAAAGGTCACTTCCCATCATCAATGAGGTCACATCTCATCATCAACCAAGTTCCATCTCATCATCCATGTGCTAGGCTAGATTAAGAAAAGTCACACCTCCCTCAAGAATGATGTCATCATCATGTGCACAATTTTCCAAGATCCGAGGGTGATTTCATGGTGGGAATGGCTCCATAACCTCTCTAAGAGGTGTATAATAATCATCAAGAGAAATGGGGTCAATCAAAGCCCTAAGGTCCTCAAAGGGTGAAACACACAAGTGTATGGGATTCCTACCCTCTGAGTGGTTCATCAATATGTATCTACAATGTCCAAGGTCATCAATGCAATGTCCAAGGTTTAGGAGCTGTTGGGAGATGTCTCKAGGAATTCCATGTCATCAATAATCCCAATGCCCATGATCARGGGCCTAACATCATCATGAAATGTCTTCCAAAKGACCATACTAGGGGTGAATCATCAATAATAAAGGATCACATAATCAAGTAATACCAACCATTTCAAGATACAATAGTCATTATAATCATACAAAGTAAGCCACAATCTAATACAAGATCTGCACAATAAATTCACATTAGGTATCTTCTTCAAATTCGCAGTAGCTTAAAACTTTATGCAATTTTCAATTTTAGGTATGAGAGGACCATCACAAGACCCTAATTGGTGTGCTAGTACCCAAGTAGAGGAGAAGTTCCCTAGAAACCCTTCAAAGTGTAAGTATAAGTGAATGAGATGGTATGAGGTTTACTTCATGGTCATGGTATTGTTATTACAGGATTTGTACTTATGAAAATCCCAACACAAGACCTCAAATATTGTTTAACTATGGAAGATCCTACCATTGTCACCTTAGTAATAACTTCCCTCATTTTAGTGATGGAAGAGGTCCAACATAAGGGAAGATTCATTGGTGATCTCAAGGGATCAAAGTAGCAAGTATAGTATCCAATCCTACCACCCCTTCTCTTGATCACAAAAATATTGGTCTAGGTCAAGGTAGTAGAAGATGTATGAAGTTGTTTGAGTACCTTCCTAAAACAAGAACACTTTACAACATATATATGATTATTTCCAAGTAAAAAAATGAAATTAATACCTATTTAAGACACTAGACAAGGTAAGTTGCAATGGTTGTTATAAATTTGCAGAATTAAACAATGATATAACAACAATAAATCATTTATAACAACAACAACAACAATTAGTGCTAAAAAATGCAATAATTGATCATGAAAAATCAACATACATATACTTGAATAAMATCCAATTGTTAGATGTACTTTCTGAATAAGTTAGGYCACCTTTACAAGMGTGTATGCAACAAATTAGAGTGTTATCAKATGGTTGTAACAGAATTTTGTARCAACAMAAAATTATCCAATGGGTTTKCCAATGTTAGTGTTAGTTAGGTTAGTAGAATKCWTAAGAGAKTTGAGAGAATGCATTTGTCAAACAATTCACTATGAGAATTCTTTAAAACCAATGYCTTTTAAGGGTTATAGAKTCTTATAKCAACAAATGCAACCAATMTTGAAACCTGATCTAGTTGCAACCAAGAGGTAGAATTCAAACCCTAAGGTGAAAGCACATTTGGGCCTTAGGCTTTGAATCTCGAGGAGAAGGATTTCTAGGGTGCAAGCACATTTGGTCCCTAGAAARCATTTCTCTTTTCTTGTAGCTTCAACTAGGTCAAAAATCAAAAGTCTAGGGATAAAATCCTAAAGTGATATAACTTTAGGGCTTTAGGGTTCTAACCCTAGAAAGGATATTTTCATAAACTTTGGAAAAAAATAAACTTGTGAGAGGAAGAAGCACTTATGTTCCTCTCTTAGGGTTTCACCAAGCAAGACATGTAACACAAAATAAAAAATTTACAATGAAAAATTAGTAGCATAAGAATAAATTTCAGAAAATTCACTTACTTCTTCCAAGAAACCATGAGATAAAACCCTAATTGCAGAAATTCCAATCCAAAATCAGAAAAACTCATCCACAAGTGACCTTCCAAGCATAAAATATAAGAGAATAAGAGCTAGTAACCCTTATAGGGTGAAAATTTCAGAAGTACTCTCACAAATGGTGAGAATTTATGATGATAAAATGAAATGTGAGGGTAGAAGTTTTATATGAGGCTGCCCTAATACAATTTTTCCACATAATTTGTCAAAAAACATAAAATAAGTGGGGTCGAACCCTTAATTTGACTCTATCATAATGTCAAAATAAAAAATTACATTATAAAACCCTAAAAAGGATGACACCATGCTCTAGAAGGGTGACATCAAGCTAGGATAAAGTGACATCATGCCTCCAATGGAAAACCTTAGGCTTCTAGAGGCCAAGTGGCATCCTCTGGGGGTGAAAGAGTGTGAAGTGAGGTGTCTCCTCACCCAAATCCATGCCAATCATATTTAGTACCCATCCATCCATCAAAACCCTAACCATGAAGATGACATCAAAGGCCTCCAAAGGCCACGTCCAAGGATGAGAGGGATGAAATGACATATCAAAGTGATGTAAAAACAACTTCTACTACAACAATATCCATCTTCTGTGCAAAAAATCCCTAGGGTACTCTGCCTAGCTTGTGGGGTTTCCAGCCCATATGTATGGAATAATGACCAGAATTGCTCAAACCAAGCCCATCTATCCATCATCTAAGGTCTTGAGAGTGAGAGCTAGTGTCTGAGGGTGGTGAGTCACTAGATGACCCACTACTCTCCTTCACATGTGCCAAAGTCTTGTAATAAAATCACAATGTCTTGGGTGCAAGCTTAGGGAGTCCCTCAAGAACCATGTCAGGGGCATTCAAAACAAGCCAAAATATAAAACATGGTTAGGCAAAGTTTATAAGAAACATTAATACTTAAAATATACAAATTAAGATGCAATCTAATATATAATCCATATAATATAATTCATCTCAGAATCCTCTTCAAGCATCACACTAGCCAAGACCCCATGTGAGTTACCAAGTTTAAGTATGGTAGGATCTTCATCCAACCCTATTAGGTGTGTCAACGAGACATGAAATAAAATAACCCAGGTAGAGGGATAGGTGCTGAGAATGACAAGGGAAAGTAAAAACCCACCAAGAGTAAGTGTGAAAGTGATATGGTTCATGGATTACTTCATGGCTTATGGTGTTAATCCATCTCTATGAGCGCCTTTGTGGAGGGTGTGCTTTCTCTTGAGTTACCCAATATTTGCACGCCATTTTTTCCAAACCCATTTTTACCTTTTTTTAGTCCATGCTTTCATTTGTAATTTGAAAATTTGTGGGTCACCTTTTATAGGGTTTCAACTTTAACATTACTTATTTTTAGGACCCGGGCAAGCAATGAATGAGTATAGCTCAAATTGGAATGGATTTTGGTGGTCTTTGTTTGCTATGTTCACTTTATTTTCTAGGATTAGTTTCTTATTCTTTTAAAACAATTGTGAAACAACCTATGTGCCTTCAATCCCTCTTCTCATGAGAGAATGGAACATAGCTGAAGTTTAGTATAATATGAGAGGATCCAAGATATTAAGTGTTAAGTATGGTCGGGAGTGGAACATTACCTTTGGGAAGGCCCCCCAATATTAACCCTTTTCCGTGGGTGGTGACAACATGGGACTAAGGCACATAAGTTGGCCATCAATGTGAAATAGGGCAACTGACATAATTTCCCAAACTAGTGATCCATTATTCAACTTTAACTAAAGATCCTCATCCACATTCTTGAAAAATTAAGTGCAACACTTTGCATGAAACAAGGACTAACATACCTCATGGTGATGATGGATTACCATTTCCAAAAATCCGAGTTTTTTAAATGTGATGATCCTTGGTTGATCTGTGCTGGGAGGAAAATGAGGGGGGATGCTAGGCTTCCATTTGTGGACATGTTGATCATCATCATCATGGTGTATATCATGTTCTCCATTGCGGGCCTCAAGACATGATCTCCTCTAGTTACCCCTAGGCATGGGTGGGTAACATCTAGCTCCAACATTGGGACACATGCTCATAGTAGAGTGCATGAGAACATCAACATCTCTAATTTTCCAAGACTTGCAATATTGCACCCACTTCAGCCAACAAATTAATTTAGAAGTATCTTACGATGGATATGATCTACCGACTGTTAGTGATAATCCAAAACCATGCTTGAAAATAAAATTTGTCTTAGCTACAAAATGATAAAGCAAATGACAAAATGCAATTTCCTAACATGTGTTCATTATATGCAAACATGAATTCAATATGTATATGCAAGAAAATGAAACTATACTAGCATAGTATTTGTTAGCATTGAAAGTCACACTTTGACTGCTAAAGTGTAAGCTCAACACCCATCATAATGTAAAAGATAATTTGGTTTTGAATAGGTGGATCAAAAATATGGAGAAATAAAGGGAGAGGGTAGAAAAATGCAGATCAGTAGGCTACACCAATGGGCAATGGAGTCATGGACACCCCACTCATCTAAGGCACAAAAGATTCTTAACGGAAAACAATATTATATGATGATAGGTGGAATAAATGAAGAAGGAAATCATAAGATAGAATGTTCAGTAAATAAAGATCTTCTCAATTTAATGAACCAAGTACAAATACTTGAATATAAACAATGACTGATGGGAAAAATGCAACAGATCCTCTGTTGCTTAGGGATCCATAAATCATTGATAGAGTTTGATCCTCAAATATGAAATATATTCAAATAAGAAGAAATATAGATAGAAGAGTTACAATCTGAAATCACAGCTCTCATGAGTCTCCAATAGCAGTAATGCTTACAATCCTAAAATGCCCATAAGATTACAAATGAACAGACACAGAAAGCTCCTATTCCTACTCTCTCTAGCCTCTCTTGGCTCATCCATCCCCTTTCTCCAAGAGATATATCCCTCTTTAAATAGAAAATAACATCCAAATAACCTAAGGAGGTCGAATCCCATCTCCTCCATTGGATTCTAAGCCTTGGAGATAGGTGGCAATAGTCAAAGAGACAAAAATCCAACAAACTGTTGATTTTCAGGAATTTGTTGGAAGTCATTAATAAATTGTTTCCACCTCATGCATGAGGCCTTTGTTCGAGATAAATCTTAGGTGTAGGTGTCCCTTGACATCTAACTGATCCTTTAGAAGTCATTCGAACCCTCCTTGACATGTGGCAACCTCCCAACAAGGCAAATATGAAAACCATGACCGTTACAAGAAGTACGCAACGCCACTGTGCAGAGTACAAAGTGCCTGTAGGTAGCACCCGACTGTGTTTCTGCATGCAATTCGGTAGTATAAATCCATGGTTTCTTTGATGCTTGAACTTGGATATTGGGAATAACTCAATATAATTTCAATTTTCCCCAAAACAAATTAAAATCCCATAACAATTGTATTCATTTGCCAAAATGAATAATGAAATGTAGATTCTGTTCTCTGTGAAATATTAGGTAGGGCCTTTAGGTAGCACCAGTTATGCAACGCTGAGGCATAAACCAATATTGTGCTAACATAGGTTCCATGGGGGATAGAGTCCTCCCTATGAGGCTCTAAGAACTCTTGTAGTTTCAGTGCCTTATCCTTTGGTCTTGTGGAGTCATGCTCTCAACCTTTAACCTCTGCAATCTGCTTTGATCTGTGACCTTCACCTAAAACTAAATGAAAATGAAAACTAGAATTGACAAAATGATGAAAACGATGCTTATCTAGCAAGCTTATTGCACACACCTACTCTAATTATTGGGAAAATGAAGCTTTCAAGTTACATGAAACAACCAATGAAGCCATTTCATCATTTTTTCAATTGTTTGAAGCTTTAAAATGTGCTTCCTTAAGCACCATAGATAATTCTTACTTGAAGGCACGTCAAAGAAACCTCTGGAAATACATTTTCCATTAAAGAAATCAATGAGCCTAGGCCCACTTTCTTCTTGCAGACAGGCTGCAAATGGATCCTGAAAAACATCATCAATACTTGCCCCTGCAACATTGCTTTGTGTAAAAAGGAAAAGTATTGCATTAGGTCCTCCGTCTACTGTTCTTGGTTGTTGTATGGATTGTTGATTCTCTGATTCATCCTCGATGCATATGGCCTTGGTCCACTCCTGGTCATGAGGTGTATTAGTAAAAAGGCTTAGTGATTCTTGTCTTTCTTTAATTTCAACCTTTCTCATCTAATCACATGGCATTTGATCTTGGCTACTTGATGAAATTGAGCTTGTGTCTTCAAGAGGAATAAGGGGTTGATAGGGCAGTTCATCACAATTAGAAGTGCTTGGGAAACTAAATTCTTCTATATTATCTTCTGATTGTGAGGGATATTCATCACAGCTTGGCTTATGGTCCCAATTTCTCAGTTTTTCACCCTCTAAAATTAGATTATCATCTTTTTCTTCTTTTTCAGCAACAAAAATATGACACGAGGGTTGAAACAAGCTATTGTTGCTTTGATGGGAAGGGTAATTTTCTGATATAAGGTCTTCAACAGATTGTTCATGGAAATCATCTTCATAATCATCATACAAAGGTGAATCAATGACCATTTGACTATTAATGGATGAGGGGATTAGTACAATAGCTGGGACAGCTGGTTGCTCAGGGAAAAAATCCTCATAGTCATCAAAACTTGGTAAATCATGGCACATTGGTTCATTAACAATAGGAGGGACTGATAAGCTATGAATTTGGTCATGACAAGCTGCAACACTATTCTCATGATAAAATAAATTTGAATCTAAGATTACCTCTTGACTTAAAGAATCGAGAAAAGGAGGAAACAAGGAAATGGTGGATTGTCCATATTGATCTTTCTCTTGGGGACCTAGATTTTGACATGAATGATGCATTTGTTCTTCAAATTTAGGAAAATCATTATGAAACTCATCATCTAAGTCCTGATATCTATAATCATCCCCTTCATCATCACTACTAGAGGAATGACTTGTTAAATCTTGAATATATGATGCATACCCCTCACAACAATTCTCAAAAAGTCTTTCAGGTGGATAAATTATCTTGCAATAAGAATAAAAAACATCATGAAAGTCCTTCAAAGAGAAAATAATAGAAGCAAGGAGTGTTCTATACCATTTCCTTGCATCACCTTCTAATGAATACATGAACATTTTCATCAATATATCTTCAAGATGGATGTCAAGTTGCTGCATTAAAGCATGAAATTCATGAACATGCTCAAAAGGGTTGTCATCATCACCTTCATAAAATATGGGCAAGAGATCTTGCCATTCATCAATTTGAGGCACAAGATGTGGCTAAGCATCTATGGATGAGAAATTGAGTGGGGCAAACCTCCTGGCCATGATAGCCTTCATAGCCATTTGATTTTTCTCATCCCTAGTGGAGTCACCAACATATTCTGACCAATGGAGTCACCATGGTCAATGTTCAGTCTTGAAGGTGTCCAACTTCAGTCACCATCTAAAGCTGGAGCTGTGCAATGTCATTCTTCCCAGGGAGCTTTTCAATTTGCTCAAATCCGTCCCCAGCAACGGTGCCAAGAATGTTAGCATTTAAAGTCACACTTTGATTGCTAAAGTGTAAGCTCAACACCCATCAGAATGTAAAAGATAATTTTGTTTTGAATAGGTGGATCAACAAGATGGAGAAAGAAAGGGATAGGGCAACAAACTACAGATCAATAGGATACACCAATGGCCAATGGAGTCACATACATCCCACTCATCTAAGGCACAAAAGTTGCTTAACAGAAAACAAGATTATATGCTGATAGGTGGAAGAAATGAAGAAGGAAAGCATAAGATAGAATGTTTAGTAAATAAAGATCCTCTCAATTTAATGAATCAACAAATACTTGAATATAAACAATGAATGATGGGCAAAATATAGCAGATCCTCTACTGCTTAGGGATCCATAAATCGTTGACAGCCTTTGATCCTCAAATCTGCAATATATTCAAATAAGAAGAAATATAGACAGNATGCTTACAATCCTAAAATGCCCATAGGCTTACAAATGAACACACACAGAAAACTCCTATTCCTACTCTCTCTAGCCTCTCTTGGCTTATCCATCCCCTTTCTACAAGAGATATCTCCCCCTTTAAATAGAAAATAACATCCAAATAACCTAAGGAGGTCGAATCCCATCTCCTCCATTGGATTCTAAGCCTTAGAGGTAGGTGGCAACAGTCAAAGAGACAAAAATCCAACAAACTACTGATTTTTAGGAATTTGTTGGAAGTCATTAATAAATTGTTTCCACCTCATGCATGAGGACTTTGCTAGAGATAAATCTTAGGTGTAGGTATCCCTTGACATCTAACTGATCCTTGAGAAGTCATTCGAACCCTCCTTGACATGTGGCAACCTCCCAACAAGGAGAATATGAAAACTGTGACCACTACAGGAAATTGGTACGCATCGCCATTGTGCAGAGTACGCAATGCCTGTAGGTAGTGCCCGACTGTGTTTCTACATGAAATTAGGTAGCATAAATCCATGGGTGATTTGATTCTTGAACTTGGATATTGGGAATAACTCAATATAGTTTCAATTTTCCCCAAAACAAATAAAAATCCCATAACAATTGTATTCATTTTCCAAAATGAATAATGAATTGCAGATTCTATTCTCTGTGAGATATTAGGTAGCGCCTGTAGGTAGCGCCACTTATGTAACGCTAAGGCATAAACCAATCTTGTGCTAACAATATCCATGATGCAACATATATACAAATGCAATTCAAGGTGTAAATTCCTAACCTACCTACCCTAATCTATGTTATTTCAAGAAGTGAAGTCTCTTCCCCATGATGGGGCTTGAGAAGTTGGGACATGCTAACTGGTAGGGGGTGCGTCCTCCCCTGTAATGTGGTAGGGGGTGCGTCCTCCCCTGTAATGTGGATAGGTAGTAGGAACCATTGACTGACTTCTTTTCAATCTTGTAGGGACCAAACAAAAGTTTCTCAAAGCCCTTTTGTGTATTAGGATATCCCTTCCTTATATCCCAATCTAAGACAAAATATCCTTGTTTGTAATCCCCTCCTTTAAGGTTGACGACTTATTGTATTACCTTGGTATATTGTTTCGATGGAGGGGGTGGGATTCTAGTATAAGAAATCATCTTGGCTCGGTCTGATCAATATCTCCTTATCATCTTTCTTCAATATTTTGATGGCGCCAATTTCCTTATTTTTGTACTTATCTAGTTGTTGTTAGTAATCTTCCTTCTTAGGCCATTCTATAGCATTAAAATATTCTTCTTGGGAGAAAGGAAGGTCATCTAGGCAAAAGTCTGGAAGCGATTTCTTGAGTGCTTTAGGGAGTTCCTTTGTTTCAAGGTCAAGGTCAATATATTCAACATTATTCTTTTCCATGGTCAATTTGGGTAGGTGAACATAAGTATAATCATCCATATGTATGCTAGCATAGGTGAAATCCATCTGCAAAATACCACCCAACGTTGCAACAAATTTTCTAGACAAGAGCATTCCCCATACATCTAGAACATCTATGACCACAATGTCCATTAGGAAAAATATTTCAGGATATTGATCAAGGCATAACTTCATGTTTTCTATTACACCATGTGTGAGAATGGCCCTAGATTCAATACCACATACATTTCTATAAGGCCTTGTGGTTTCCAAACCCAATTGCCTCATTACTTTCAAGGAAATGATAGTTGCACCCGCTCCTGAGTCATGCATACAATTATTCAAGAGTTTATTGTTAATTTTTAATGAGATGAAGAAAGGTGGGTGGTCATCATATTGTGGTCTAAAATGGTTACTTTGCAACATTATAGAAGGGTCCAATGGTTTACCTTGTACCTTAAATAACTTTTAAATTTTACTTTTCATGGAAGGAATCTTAATGATATCTTTCAGGGGTATAGGTACATTGATATTTTCCAAGACATTGTCTATGTCAATATTCAAGTCAATATCACTAGTCTTTGGAAAGGTGGGACTAGGAGGAGGATTGCTTGTTGGTGGAGGAGGAGATCCTTGTTGAGGGGGCTTAGGGTCATTGGGTGGAGCTTGTGGCACACTTCTTCACCTTATGTATAGTTGTAATTTCTTCTTTCTAAGTATCTCCCTTGATTCCTCATCCATCTTGTTTATGATCTCTATCCTATCCCTCATGGCTGCTTCTCTTTTGTCTTCCTCAAGTTTTTCAGGAGTGATATTGAGGCATACTTGGGGAAATAAGACAAATATATGATTTATAGTATCAAAGACCTTATTTTATTCAGG
>JASDQU010736118.1:234864-245107 GCA_032191745.1 Picea mariana | reverse complement strand
TGTGCTAACTCCTGTGAGGGGAACTGCACTTAATGGGATCACTTCCATAGGTGTTGTCTGTTCCTTTTCTTTTACCAACCTCCCCAGCTCTGCGTCCATTTCTTTTATCTATGCATTTTGTTCCATGATCAACTTTAGCATTTACTCCTTTTCACCTTCTGTCTCATCCATATCTTTGTCCTGTGGGTCTTCTGTAGGTGGCAATTTAAGTTTCTTTCTCAGAGATGCTATGTCAGCATTATTTTTCTTGAGCATTTCCTCAGTTGCTTTCACATTTGAGGGGTCGTACCCAATTTTGAGCACCAATTCTTCTAAAGACTTGATTCTGCTATCTTTTTCAAAAGATGATATCTTCTCCAACTTTAACTAAGTCTGAACATTGTTTAGAGAAACCTGTAATTTAGCAGTAGTAGTAGAAGCATTGGCCAATGTTGAGAAAAGCATTTATCCAGTCTGCCTATGTAAATCCATCTGGTCAGCTAGATGTACATCTCTGGTGTTAAACTCAAATGTTTCCCTCTTGTAGTCAACGATTTCCTTTGGGTGGGGCACTTGTGCCTGCAAAAATGCCATGTGCATTCTTCCTTTCTCTGTGTCAAAAGTTGATAACAACCTATGTTGTGTTGTGGACGTTTTCTTCCAGAACTGATCATAGGTGGAGTTGGTCAACATCTTATTTTTCTTCTTGATCATATCGTATTTCTAAAAAATACTCAACTTTGCGCCCCCTTAATTTGGCTGGTTGATTAGTGAGGTGTCAGTCTGCTTCTTGGATGAAGAAGTAGACATGATCTCCTGGTTGCTTGAGACAAGAGGTGAATGATATCCTTTCATAGCTGTAGTGGACTCTATTTCTTTTTCACTAGTCATGTCAGTTGTAAGACTGGCTTTTGGCCTTTTGGTGTATACTTGGAAATCCTCAGCTAAGACTTCTGTGACTGAAGGGGAAGTATCCTTTCTGGGTCTTTTCTCCTTTGGTACCTGTGGTGTGGTTGTTTGTGAAATAATGACTGAAGGAGACTGTTGTTCTACTTCTTCCAGAGTGTTCACCTCCCACTCCGTTTGATTCATAAACTTCTCTATCTCGGGCTTGGGTGCATGAACATGCGGTGCAGTTTTATTCTTCACCCTGATCTTTGAAATGATCCCACATGGATCATAGTGCCACATGAAACTTGTGTCCAAATTCATTTCTTTCAATACTTTGTTTTCCTCTTCCCTGACAACTCGACTGTTGCAGATAAAAGATTCTATCTTCCCTTTAATTCTCGGTTGTTGTTTCTTCTTCAATGACACAAAGTGTATACCATCTAAATTGATCATTTGCCTGATGTATTCCAAGGAAAATATCTTGACCGGAACATACCTCGGAAGTCTATAAGGATCCAACTCACATCCATAAATCCTGATTTCCGAGTGATTCTGGTACAGATACTAGTCTCCAATCTTGGCGAGGTCTGAGAGGTGTAAGATTCTATGGATCTCCTCATTTATCCTTGGCTCTGGTCTACCACTGACAATTCTCACCAATGGATGGTAAAACTTCTCAATGAACTATTTGAAATTAGACTCTGTGGAGTTTCTTCTGAGTAGTGAAGTCCAAGAGGTTACATCCTGGGGTTTTCTGTCCTGGTCCATTTTCTGCATGGTAAACAAGAACTTATCTACTTGAAAGAACACGAACATGTAAGCCAGTATTGAAGAATACTGGAACATTCCCTCTGTGGGAAATTTGAAAAGCTGGTCATGGATGTTCTCTGCTAGAAACATGTTGTAGTCGAACTGGATGGTGGCTTTTTCTTCAGCAAAGAAAATGGAAAGGAAACCCAAGATAGGTTCATCCACCCATTTGTCTGATAAATAGCCGAGTAGAAAACATAGTGATGAAATAATATGATTTCCTTTTTCTGAAAACATGGAGGAATGGTAAGCGGAATTTTTGTTGGGTGTTGAGCATCCTGAGGGAGGAAAATCTCAAAAATTTGTGCTCTCTGGGGAAAAGATAGGTTCTGTTACATTTCTGTTAGAACTTCAATGGTGAGGGGAGAGTGGGATTCGACTCTAGATATCTTCATCATTTGATCAATGGCCTTGGGTGTGATGGATAAAAGAGTTTATCCGGATGATGAAACTATGGCTCATTGATCGGGGAGGTAATGAGCCTGACATTTGAGGGAAAACTTGGGAAAATGCTGGATTTGGGGAAAGACATACAAAGGGAGATTGGACTCCCAGAGCCCGATATCATCTCTTTGATCTATGAATGTGTCTTTAAACCATGACCACAATTCAGCGAAATCGAATTCACACCTGGTCTCTGAGATCAGAAAATCCTTGTCGGCTAATGGGATCCAATCAATATAAATAGGAGGTGGAAGGAATGGATTTTCCTCGACCTCTGATCTTTTAGCTTTTGGTGCCATCACTGCAAAGGTAACAAAAATGTTAGTGGGTAATGGCTATGGCTGGGTCACTGACTAAAATAGTGAGAGGAAAAGAGTTTTTTGGTGTGCGAAGAGTGTGAGCAGTGTGAAAAAAGGCAGAAACGGGGTTAAATTTGGGTGGATGGGTATCCATTGGGTGCAGGGGATAGGTCAGCAGGCTAACAGATATGTTAGCCTATAATAAATGACCAACAGATCTCTTGAGGTATGAGGTGGCGGGTGAAGGATGGGTGATGGGTGTGCCAGGATGATGTGGAAGGCGATGATTGAAGGATAGGTGAATGGGATAAGACATGTGACAAGTCAAAGGAGGAGGGATACACTAGCAGAGTAATGAGACGAGACTTGTAAGAAGAGATAGTGGGATGTGACATCATGAGGTGGCAGGGTAGTGGAGGATGATGTCACGAGGCGGTGGCAGTATGAAAGTTTCAGTATGGCGGTAAGTTGGAAGGGGGGTAAGCAGTAAGTCGTTTCGAGTGGAGAGGGTCCGGCGCAATAGACTTACGCCACATTAGGATGGGGCCTGCCAGGAAAAACCACTTCATTCTGGACCCCCCCCCCCAACCATTAAAGGCAGAATGATCGGGCGGTCTGGAATCTCTTGTCGGCCGTCCATCTGTGCACTGTTTGATTGGCCATAGATCTATCTACTCTTGTTAATCACCATTCCGGACCCCCCCCCCATCGTTAAAGGTATAACGGTCAGGGGGGGGTCCAGAATCCACTATTAGCCATTAATCTGCGTGTCGTTAGATCAACCATTGATCTAAGCGTGTTATTTATTCTCCAGGCATGAATAAAAAAAGTGGAGTGAAACTTAGGATTGCACTCTTTTTATGGGTTTTCGTTGCTTCCTCTTGCTTTATGTCATCATGGGGTTAGGAAACACACTTCAAAAATCAAAGTCATGAATCTTCCTCAAACATCATGCATGTTTTATTGAAATAAAACCAACTAACATATGTTCTAACCTGCTTACCTATCACATTTAGCCCAGATTAGACTATTGGTCTAAGAAATTACTCTACCCTGGGGCTATTTGACCAAGATTAGATAGTTCGATCAAATTTATTTACTAGCTAACCTATCTGCTTAGCTAAAATTAAACAATTTAGCCAAGCTTATTCACTAATCCTATCAACATAAATTCAAAAGGAATTGGTCGTGTTTAAACTGTATGGATCAAGTCATTGTTATTACATGGGGCTATATCCATTTTCTTTTATGCCCTCTTTTATTATTTTTTCATTTTTTTCATTTTCATTTTCTTTCTTTTCTTTTCAAATCATTTGCAGAATGAACATTATTTGCAATCCAAAAAATAGTACAAGGATAAAATTCCAGTCACCACTTGATCCTATAAATTATAGGGTTATAACAATGGCTCCACCTCAGGATGGTACTCTCCTTGTGAAGTGCCAAGAATCTTGTTTCCTGATGTCTTGAAACATTTTCTCCAAAGCTTTCTTCGGCTATTTGATTTGTTTTATTTTTGAAAAACATTTGATGACATTGTCCAGTGGCTTAGGGCCTTCTCTGTAGGCTTCAACCATCTGATCAACGTCACCCACTCATAAACTGCAAGTAAAATAAATGGTTTGTACAATGGAAAAGAGTGGCAAAGGCCTTTATTGGGATGGTGAATAATGCTTCAGAATCCTACCATTCATAGGTCTGCCTAGCAGGTCTGTACCATCACTGTTCTTGAGCATAAAAGCATTATTTCCTCTAAATTCTTCAGTCATGTAAGGGCCTTTCCATAAGCTATCAAACTTTCCATGTTTACCCTTATCTTCATTCCTAGAATCCCACCTCAGTACCAAATCACCTAACTCAAAATCATCTTCTTTAGTTCTTTTGTCAAAAATATTTTTGATGTTTTCCTGGATGACCTGAGTTTTGTTGTATACTTCTTTCCTAGCCTGCTTCAAATGGATCATCTGGTTTATTCTTCTTTGGGAATCATTTGGCTCAGCTTGCATCTCTGGCAAAAGTTTCATGACAGGGACCCCCAAAGAGGTAGGGAAAACTACTTCAGTGCCATAGACCAGCTGGTATGGAGACATACCAATTGACCTCTTAGTGGTCAGTCTGTCAGCCCAAAGTGAGAACACCATATTGTTATGCCAAGACTTATTATTTTCTTGCAGTGTCTTCTTAATGATATTCACTATAGTTTTATTGGAGGACTCAACCAACCCATTTCCCTGAGGGTAATAAGCTGTGGAGTGTCCCTGAGTAATCCACTTGTGTTGGCCAGAAGAAGGAGGGTGTATCTCTCCGACGAAGTCCAAACCCCATTGCTGGAAAGGAGCTTCAACTGAGATGGGTTTCAAAGGAAAAGGCAGGAGTTTCTTTTTACCTTCCAACAATTGACATTTATGGCATGAGGTGAATTTTTTATGTACATCAACAAACAATGTGGGCCAGTAAAACCCAACTCCGAGGATCTTATTATCTATAGTCTTCCAACTCAGATGCCCACCACAGTCTCCTGCATGAAAATCCTACAGAACCTTGTCATCTTCATCTTTTAGAAGGAAATTAAGCAAAATACCTCCAGGATCTTTCCAATAAAGATTACCTTCCAGAATACAAAATTTCAATGCTTTTAACTTCAAAAACCTAGCTTTAGTTTTAGTAAGACTAGGGAGAGGTTGCAAATTATGCAGGACAAATATCAGGTCTACATACCATGGAGAGTTTAGGAATACTTCTTTCACACTTGGAGTCGCTTGCTCTCCCTGTTCATCCACTGCAGCTAAGAAATTAATATCTAAAGCATGGAAATTAGATTCAACCATCAACTTTCCAAGACCTTGACCTTTGATCAGTTTGGTAGGCTTAATCTCTATATCATATTCTAGAATAACAACAATCCACTTTCCTCTTCTACCATCCGAATTATCTTGAGTTAGAATATCCTTTACCACTGCATTTGGAACATAACCAATTGTGTGTGAATGGAGAATATAGACTTTGAAATCATTTATGGCTTTTACCAAAGCAAAATCTTGTTTCTCCATTATTTTATAATTTAACGCAACATCTCTCAAGGATTTGCTGAAAAAGGCTATGGGTTGTTTATATCCTTCGTTGTTTTTCTGCAGTAGTACCGCTATGATGGTGTGCTCCGATGCAAAAGAGAAAAGGTAAAAATCTTTGGTAAAGTCTAGACTGATCAACACTGGAGCTTGTGTGAGTGCATGCTTAACCTACTCAAATGACTGCTTGGATTCAGTGTTCCATTTTATTTTAGTCTCTTTTTTCAACATATTTGTGATGTTCCTAAGGAGCTCAGCCAGGTTGGGTATGAATATTCTCAGGAAGTTTATTTTTCCAATAAAAGATTGAAACTCTTTAATGTTCCTAGGGTGTTCCAGTTTCTAGATGGCCTCTATTCTGCTGGGATCTATTTTAATTCCATCCTTAGATATTATGTGTCCCAACAGCTTGCCTTCCTCTAACCCGAAAAGGAATTTTTTTGGATTCAAGGAGATCCCAAATTTTCTGCACTTCTCAAACACTCGTCTAAGATGCTGTAAATGTTCCTCGTCAGATTGGGAGTAAACTATTACATCATCCAGATAAATGACTATAAATTTTCCAAGCTTGTCCAAAAAAGAAATGTCCATTTCTCTTTGGAAAGTGGCACCAAAGTTCATCAAACCAAATGGCATCTTCACATACATGAAGGTTCCCCAGGGCGTCGTAAAAGTTGTTTTCTCCTAATCATCTAGCTGAAAGAGAACCTAGTTATAGCCTGAAAAACCGTCAAGTAAGGAAATTTTGCTGGCCCCAACTACCTTTTGTAATATGTGGTCCATTTTGGGAAAAGGGTAATTGTACTTTAGGGAGACCTTGTTTAGGTTTTAGAAATCAATGCAAAGCCTGATTTCGCCAGTCTTATTTCTGGTCGGAACCAGATTAGAAACCCACTTAGAAAATCTTAAGGGAACTATGATTTTCGCATCATACATATTTTTAATTTATTTTTCTATCAGGGGAAGTAACTTGGGATTGATTCTCCTAAGTTTCTGCCTTAAAGGTTTATGTTAATCTTTTATCAGGATTCTATGTTGTATGATGCTTGTGTCGTAAGATTTTAAATCTTCATAACCCCAGGAAAACACATCTACATATTCCTTAAAAAGTTCAATGTATTTGAGTTTCTGATTAGGGGGTAAAGATTTGGAAAGTTTTACCATCTTGGGCTTCTCTTTTGTCCCTATGTTACATTCTTCAACCTCCTTACCACTAGCTTCAATTTTTGGTTTTTTCGCTACATCGTTAAAATCGAACAAGTCCTCTAACGGAACTAACCCTCTAGGTAACACATTGTTTTTTAAATGTAGAATATTAGAATCTACTTCATTTCCATTTAATTCATCAGAATCTACTTCATTCACACTAACATTTTCAAAAATAGATTTATTTACATCATCATCATCATTTTCTGAGTCTATATTTGTACATTCGAAGTCATTTTTACACTGTAGAAAGTCTTCAATTTGATCATCATTCCCAAATACCTACCAGTATTTAATGTTGTTCGGGATAGTCAGTCTACACTTCACCTCTATTGTGTATTGGTGAGTGGGATAGAAAGGTATCTTGCATGTAGCTGCTGACATAGCCAACCCGTCTGCTAATATGTTTTGTCCCCTGGGCATCACTTGCGAATCAATTTCTGTGAAACATTGAAGTGCATCCAAAACAACATTCCTATAAGCTCTAAGTATGGGATGTTTTGTTGCATACTCACCTTTAATTTGTTTGATAATCAGTTCAGAATCAACTCTTACCATAATTTGTTTGGCACCGACCTTCTTTAGTAGTTTTAGGCCAAGCATCAAAGCTTCGTACTTGGCTATGTTGTTAGTGCACTGAAAATTCAATTTGTAAGAGTGGCTCTCTGAATACCTCAATTTTTTCTTATGCAACCAAACTCTATCTCCAGCTCCCTCCTTTCTCACAGCTCCATCGAAATCCATGCTCCAGAAATCTGTTGGTAGCTCCTCACTTTCTACAGTTGCAATTCTTCTTACCTCAGTGATTTCTTTATCTTCTTTCAGATTAGGTGTATCATCTTCCAGCTGAGCAATTTTTTCTTCCAGGTCACCATCATTATACACAATGAAAGAATCCATATCAGAATGTGCAGAGTATAGTGGGTAGTTATGTGGCTTTTCTTGTCTGTTGACCATGTATTTCATCAGCGTCTCTCTGTACAGTATTCTCTGTTCTCCAAATACCAAAACTGTGGCATAAGACATATCTAACTGTAAAGTGCCTTTCAACTTGGCCCCCCAAGACCTAGATAGAAACATACCATATTTCAGGGGAATGTCTACAACCACAACATCCATAACCATGATTTTTGCTAGAATTTGAACTAGGGTGATCCATCAGTGTTTAATCAATCCAATGCATCTGACCTTGCTGGAGTTAAAAGAATGTAAATCCTTGTAGGGTCTGGTGACCTCAAGTCCCAACTTCTCCATCATAGCTTTAGGCATCAGGTTGTGAGAGGTGCCTGAATCCAGCATAGCATTATGTAAAATCAGGTTGTGGATATTCAAGTTGATGTAGAAAGGGGCAACAACATCGGTATGAACCTGACCATCAACTTCAAGGCCAAACAGGAGCTCAGGCTAATCATCAGTAAGATTTATCGTATCCGAATGGTTTTTTGATCCAACAGTCAAGGCCTTCATGCCTATCTTAGTCTCGATGCTCAATGCTTTGATCACCTATGACCTGTAAGCATTCTTACTCATTAGCTCAGAAAGGGGAATGGGAATCTTCAATTTCGCTAATTCCCCTTCAAGGCTGAAAGTAGTGGAAGCTTTTCTTAGGTTCTGCCTTTCTTAATTATCTACCATAGTCTTCTAGGCATAAGTACTTGGTTGACTAACTGATGAAACCTCAGTCTGATTTGATCTTTGTAGAATTGTAGGGTTTCTTTTTGGAGGAGATTCAACATTACCTTTCTCAGGGATTTTCTTGGTAGAACTCTCAGAGGTATTATTGGTCTCGACTATTTTATTTGTTTCAGTTGCCTTCTTTGGAGGATTCCCATTTGTCTTTTTGATTCTCAGATTGTACTATCTGTGTACCTCCATTATAGAATTTTCAAATGCATGTTGTTCTGTTTTCTCTGCTTCCTCATTTAACTCTGTTTGAGAAAGGAGAAAAAGCTCTTGTTCTTCCTGAGTGAGAAAAATGGCTTCGTCATCGTGAGTGCTCATGAGGTTTATATGCATGTCATCCAATTCTTCGATTATATCTTCACCTTCCTTAGCGTAATTTTCTTGAAGGGTTGGTATGATCTACTGATCGAGACCCCTCTATTCTCTTTGATCCCTAGGATCTCTCTACCTGATTTGGGCAAGATTTCTTCTGAAGTTTGGACTCTGAATCTGAGGAGCAGCTTGGTTTTCTCTGGGAGGATTTATTTTAGATATAGTAAGTCTCTCCAACATCCTTTCCATTGCTCCAGTTAAGGAATCCGGTTTGGCCTCTGAAGAGGAAGTCGAAGGCTCCTCTCTAATCGTGACCCTCCTTTTTGTCCATTGTTGGGCTCTTCTGGCTAACAGGTTGGATTCTACACTTACTGTACTTTTCTGCATGTCCTCTAGAGTAGCAGAATTTCTTTCCCTTTACTGATATGACATGTCAGCGTCAAAACCATCAGGGAATTTTATTAATGCCAAACCTTGTGGTGGTTTGATATCTATCGAACTTGCATTGTATAGATTGTTGAAGCGAGTGCAATAATCATGCACTGTCTCTCCTTGGTTCCTTCTAATGTTTTCGTATTCTAACAATATCTAGAGGGGATTTTTATTTACCTCCCATCTGTCAAGAAAACTTCTTTGAAAAGCGGTGATTTCAACCATAGAAGCAACACGTAAGGCTTTTAACCATTTCTTAATGTCCCCAGTCAGACTCTGTGCGAAGAGTCTCATTTGAATGTCAGCTTCATCTACTTCTTGCAAATAAAAATAGTCATTCATTTTGTCATCATGTTGATGTGCATTCAAAGGCTTGGTACCATTGAACTGTGGAAGTCTAGTTTGATAGTCCTAGGGCATGGTGTGTAAGGGAGCGACCAACACCAAGGGAGCATATCTGGCTTCCATGATAGGTAGAGGAGGCTGAGAAGAAACCTGTGTGATTGGTGGGGAAGTGATAGAGGCCATGGAGGATGAAGGGATGGGAGGAACATAGTGAGTTGGTTGAGGTTTTACAGAAGCTGTAGCAATAGTTATGGAAGAAAGTTTGATAGACTGCTGAAAGTGGGCTTGGTATAAGGCTTGATCAAAGTTTGCAACTAAATTTTCTAACTTGTTAAATTCCTCAAGAAATATTTGATCAACATCTACCTTGGGAGAGAGTATTTCAGGGGTCTGGGGTTGCAGGATGGTTTGATCTAAAACTATTTCAGTCACAAAGTTGTCATATTTTGTTATAAAAAGGATTTTTTCAAAAAAGGTGTCAAACTCGAGATCCTGAAGGGCAACAAGATTCTCTGGAAGAGAAGGGGATTGTGACTCCTGAAACCTTCTGCAGTGGTTTTCTTTCTGAGTAGTTGTTCTGTATTATCAATTGCTATTGCAGGTTCTGGATTTGGGTGAGATCTGGTGTAAGATATTTTAGGAGCCAACATTTTTAATTTTTTATGGATCTAAATTAATATGTACAAACTTTTAACAACCTTTGAACATTATCTCTTTTTTTTTTTATATTTTTTGATTAGCTTAGAAATAAATTTTTCTTCTAGGGAAAAGAAA
>JASDQU010736118.1:209298-220399 GCA_032191745.1 Picea mariana | reverse complement strand
GTGTGTGTGTGTGTGTGTGTGTGTGTGTGTGTGTGTGTGTGTGTGTACATATGTATAACATAACTATTGTAGATATATTTAAGCAAAAGATATACAGATCTTACTTATGTACATGATTTACAAACTGCAAGTTTTAAACGAAACTTACGAAAATCAATGTGAAAAATGATTACTTCTAGGAAGCAGATAAAGAAAGAACATAATTTATTTATTTTTCCCTTTATAAATCTAAACTAATATGGAATAAAAAACATACAATGAAACATAAACGTGTGGATAGTCAAAATTTGAACCATACATTCTAGTTTCAGTGATATGTAAATGACAGAAAAATACAAAGGAACTAACCTGCTAATGAGTTAGTGAGGTGTATCCGAGCATCTGCATGAGTGGAGAACATCCAATTGCCCTGTCCAAGAGAGAAATCTGCAAGGAACCTTGTGACTGTTCTAAATAAATTTAAGACTTGTATTAGCAACTTAGGTTTCAATGACAGGAGAGGAAACACAAACATGAACCTGTGATCTCATAATTGCACATGATTACAGTAAGATAAATATGAAAGTAATCTATGCATTTCATCATCCGATTAAAACTCAAAGATAAATTCTATCAATTTAATTGAAGATATGATCACAACATTTATAATTTGAGAAGCAAATTATAGATGGCATTTATAATATATGATCATTTAATCTAAATATATTAGACCTATACATGTAGCAGGATTAACAAAAACATAAATGACAACATTATAAAAAAAAGGCTAAAGCCATAATGCATAAATGTTGTTTCATTAAGTTCTGGAATCACTCATCCATCTCTTCCTCTCAGCCAAGATGATTTCATTACAAAAATATGGAGTATTTAAAGAGTTCATGTAAGCTAAACATCATATCTTCTAAGATAGGATCAGATCTCAAAAGGATCTAAAAGTTACAAAGATAGAGGGTCTAAAAACCACTCAATATCAAACTATATCTTCAAAATTATGAAAGTTTTGTTTTGATTTACAAAATAAGCCAAAAGGGATGGCTAATTAACTAAGTCTAGAATGCTCCATCTTATGATATCACCACAAGATACATCCTATCCTGAAAGAAAAACGAAATGAGAAAATTAGATATTTATCAACTTTATTTGAGATTTGACTTGGCTACAGAATATCATGATTCTATAGCCAGTGTTATTATTAGCAACAGGAATCTAAATCAATCTAGATTAATTAGAAAAATAACAAAAAACATAATTTTGGTCAAAACCAATCTTACCATCCAACTAATAACAAAATTCGAATCACAAATCTCAGAATTGATCACAGCTTTGACAGTGTCAATGTTTTTTATTATGATATTGTCTGTCCTCTTCAAACATTTTACTTCTCTTTGTGCATTGGTCTTGATCTCACGGTTTTCATTTTCCAATGAGTCATTTTGAGCCACGAGAGATTTGATCCTCGCTTGAAGGATATGGATGTCTATGTAGTATTGACCTATCCAATGTAAACAAAATTCACAATCTATAGCAAGGGCAATTGGTTGAGGGAAAGTGTAATTGTGTGGTAAAACATCACTGCTCTCCACTGTCGGCATTTGACCGATTTTGATACCTGTAAATTCCTTGTTGTCTTTCAAACACGGTGGTATATTATTCACATAATCAAATGGTTGATCTGGTTTGGAACAATTCAGATCTTCTTGTTCCAGAAACCTCTCGATGTTGGAGTCAGAATCCTCATGGATCTCGATTGATTCGATCAATCTCACATGAGCTTTGGATTTATTTCGCAAACTCCATGAAATAAGTTGGCCATGCCTCTTATTATGAAACCCTATTTCTTAACTTTTCTTTGGCTGTTTGCATGGGTTTTTGTTGTTGGTTTTTATAGTGGAATTAGGGAAAATAATTTTTTCATGCTTAGGAGCTTTAACAACCCTAGGACTAGCATCTTGTTGCTCACATAAAGGTTGATCGGGCGTAGCCTTTTCACAAGGGTTTTCACATGAGAAATATGGCATGTCGCTGGAGGGAATAAGAGGCTTCTCTATCATCAGCTTATCCATTATATGAGTCTCTAGAGGGTTTACTATAATGAAACCATTACAAGCTACGAAACTGTCCCAATATTCACCAAGCATTTTCAAATGATGAACTATCAATAATTTTATCAACCCATGGTGAAAAAGGATTGAATCCAAGATCTGTTTCTTATAACTCTTTTCCATTTTATACAAACTTCTTAATAATTAAAACGACATGTTTAATTGGAAACTGATAAAATACATGAGCAGTCTTATGTGGTAAAGGAATACGAGGCCATAATGGCCTTCACAAGTAACAAATTTCCTTAAAAATGCCAATAAACCATGCCATCTAATCTTCAATGGAGATATCAGCATACCTTTGTCACAACAATGAATATTTCTAGAGGTAACAAACAGACTCCATGGTACCTCATCCAACTTTGATTTTTTAAACCATTTTGACCAGTGAGAGGGAGGCATGTTGCTTCACTCAAAAAAAAATCGGTGATTTCCAACTGGATATCACCCACCTTGTCTCTACATCCATCAAATGTGAGGGAGAAATCTTTGGCCTCTTGTGAGTTATAACCCTGGAATTTCATGATAAACACATCCAATCCTAGACTCTTCAGATCATCACTCACATCATCATACAATAGCAATGTTTGGGAGCCATTTGGCTCAATTCGGACGACAGGGGCCATAAGGGTTTGAATAGACAGTCATGAAGGCAACCATAACTTGTTGGTGGGCTTAAGAGCTAGCAACAAAAAGGGAATGTCTGAGCCAAAAAAAAAGGAGTAAAACTATCAGTCACCCTAGCACGACCATAATGTGAGCACAAGGGTTTTACACACAAAATTCGGGCAATTTTGGTGATTAACATTTTGGAAACAGAGCATAATACTAGACCTCGATATGTCATGAGAGACCTAGTACCTGAAAATGCCAGCTAAAAATGAGGTACAGGGTACGATCGTAGTGTGTTTAGTTCCCATGATAGGTAATGATTATTCTTGATTTAGGAGATGGTGCATTTTTTTTTTAATCCAAATGTAAATCAAAAGTTTAAAAACAAAGTTGATTTACCAAGAAAATCCAATGAATCAAGCCTATAGTCCATATGTTGATCGATTCTTGGTATAGAAAGGATCCAAAACATAAGATTACAATACAATAGAAACTCAAAATGAGTGTTTCATTGATATATGATAAGCTCAAAGAAAAACAACATTCATTAAAATAGGTGTAAGCACATTGATCCTTGAAAGACCAAGCCTTAGATGAATTGCAATACAATTTAAAGTTTTAATGCTTCATTCATGCTTTCAGTCATGAATGAAACACGAAAACGCAAGATAAAAATAAGTTGGAACAATCAAAACACCCTTTTTGCAACCGAATAGTCCCCTTCAAATAGAAATATTTACAGGATGATGCGTAGGAAGCTACAGGAAATTTCATTTGTCACTTTTAAAGAAAAATTATGTAGGGCTACCAACACCACCCCACTGACAGCCTTGGAAAAATCTGTAGAGCTAGTAAAATCAATGGAGGAGATGTCCCTACAAGGAACGGAAATCAATACACTGAAAAAAGAGGTTGAGAATCTCTAGGAGCTCAAGGCCTCCTACCAGACGAGTTTCAACATTGAGAGGTAAGCATCAGAAAATATCAAATAGGAAATACAACATCTACAAAAGAAAATAGTGGGGGGGAAAACACTAGCAGAAGCTAAGGAGAACATTTGGATGGATATCTCCAAATCCATAAATGAAATTTGGCCTATGGTGCAAATCATGTTCAAACAAAATGAACTAGTGCTGAGGAGAAGGCAGAATATCAACAAGATAAAAGGAGAGTTGGGAGAAATGCCCACATAAGCAATTGAAATCATTAGATTTCTGAATTCGAAGACCAGGGAAGAGCTAGAAGACCTGAAGATTGAATAGAGGATGGAAACTGTCCTCGAAGTCAAGAGGGTTCTGACCAAAAGAGGATTGATGTTACAGCTGGAGGAGAAAGTCTAGAACATGGACATCAAAGTTCAGAGGTTTTTTAGCAAGATTGATGTTTTGCAGAAGAAAGGACTTCCTAGTTTATTGGTCCTAAATGACAATTTGATGACTCTTCCTGACTACAAGAAGAAGATTGCCACAGTGGCCAAGGACAGTTCCAAGTTTTCAGGAATATAGGGTAGCATAACAGGCAAAGCGTTCCTAGAGACTTTGCAACCAGACCTCAGTATCCAATACGAAATCAAGTATATTTTCATCACCAAGCCTAATTTTGCTAAATACACATAAATGGATGAAATCTACCGAAGACTACTCAAGGTCACCATTCCCAGTCAGCTAAGATGGGAAGAGTTGTGCAATTTGATCGAATAGGAGATGAGGTGTCCAATCCGAGTCAGCAAATGGAGCAGTCAAAGTCACGTGAATGACTCACCAACGGCCTTCCCCAAAATCAGCATGAAGGATCTCACAGATCATCGACAGTTCCTAGATTTTTGTATCTCCTTATCTAGTTGGTTAGATTTAGAATCTTCCATGTCCTGATCATTAATGACAGGGTCATTTGTAATTTTTGTTATAAATACTCCAAACTTTGAAGTATTTAGGGTTGGATCTTTACGCCCTAGCAAGTTGTATGCACTGTAATTTTTATGTAGATATCTTCCAGTAATATAAAGGGATGTTTCACAGGATTCTCGTGTGTTAATTATTGGTGATGTTTACTCTTTTGCATTAAATGTTAATCTCTCTTAGTTGTCATCTTGTTTTCTAATCTAATCATTTAAAAGTAACGAAAGTTGCAAGATTTATCTTCGTATACCCTGTTTCCAACTTTGAAAGATCTAAATGTTTGTCTTCTGATGTTATAGTAAAGGAATTCTTAATTGCTTCTTTACTCTAATTGATAATCTCACCTTTTCTGTTGTTCATCATTTTATTTCTAAAGAATCCGATAGTTGCATTATCCTTCCTTGTGAGAAGAATATTTACATATGTTATTTGATCTTTATCTTTACAAAATAGACCCCATAGCCCAATGGATGTGTAAACCCTATTTCAACCAATTTACAAAAACAAACAACAGGGTCCTATTTATTTAACTAGCCTAATACCTGAAAACTAAATCATAGCTAAATCTTACAGAGAAATCCCTCTCTGAAATTGGTAGGGCTAGATCTCAGTTTCGAAGTTGTTGGATAAAGTTACCTCTGATAAATTTCTTCTACCTCATGACAACCTCTGGGAATTTATAGAGCGATAACAGGTTGATGCATGGTTCAGGTTTATTGGTACAGGTTTACCGCGGTATATCTCATAGTGATAGTGTGACAGTGGTTCCATCATTCTACTTCTACTTCGGGGCGGTTGGACAGGGCAAGGACAGGTGGTTGTAGCCACCTTCCGGTTGTAGCTAGAGAACATAGGGGGTTGTAGCCTCCTTCTGGTTGTAGCCAGAGAATAGGGGATTTGGATCTTCCTTTAGGTTGTAGCCTGAGAAACAAGGGGGTTGGAGCCTCCTTGCAGTTGCAGCTGGAAAAGGAAGTTGGTGCTTCCAATGAATGTAATTCTTCAAGACATGTAAGAAAACTGATTCTGTGGTTTTCTCCCACTTTGGGTTTCCACATAAAACACTAGTGTACTGTGTATGTGTATGATTTTTCATTTTTTCATTGCTTATTTACTCCGTAGTTATTGGATGATAATGCTACATTGATATAACACTTGGATTATATGGTAAAAAGGATTAAATTTCTCTATTACTGATTCACCCCCCCTCTGAGTAATAGATAAAAGGAGGGCCATCATCAAACGAGAAACACATCAAAAATATGGTGCGATAGTCAAAAATCAAAGAATGGTGTACGATGGACAAAACCAAGATGATTCTGAATTTGCTAAGGAAATGGGATGTTCTTTAGGTGTCTTTGCCACTGCAAATCAGTGGTCTGTAGAAAATTTGGTCGAACAGCTAAAATAAAAAAATATGTTGGTAGAGAAAATTCAAAAGAAAATACACACAACTGAACAGATTGTTCAAAACATAATGAGTCAAGACTTCGAGTAGATCAGAGCATATGATAAACAACAAATTCAACAACTCCAAGCCAACTTTGATGAGATCCAAAGGAATTCACAATTTAATCAAGGATTGATCACCCAACATGTTGAACTCATAAAACAATTGCAAGCTAGGTTGGATTTGACCGAAGGTACCTCAATAGAGATATCATCTTTTCAGACTCAAGCACTGGAGATAAATGAAAAACTAGAAATAGCCCAGCAAGATCTCTTCATGAAGGTCGATGCTATCTAGAAATTCTACCAAGCAATAGACCTCGCACTAAAGGATATCTATATTAACAAAAGAGAATCTCGTTCAACTCAAGTTAAGTTTCAAGAGGCCATCTTATTGGTACCAAAGGATGATGTCTCAGATGTTCATCGGCTTTCTCTTTTGGAAAAAATAAAAGGTGGTATGGCTTTGAAGGCCTGGGAAAAGAAAAAAGAAAAACACTTGTGAGAGAGGTAAATGAAGCTTTTCTAGAAGCGTTGGCATCACTAGACAAAGGACTAATTGATTTTGAAGGAAATGCTATTTCTGAAGCCTTGGGTCAAATTGATATAGCAAAGAACCGGTATAATTCCAGAACAAGCATAGAAGAAGCTATGACGACCATCCAGAAAATGAACTAGATTGAACTCCTTCAAATAAATAAATGGATAGTAAACCCAAGCTTACAGTTACAGGTCACGTCTCAAGGAGTGAAAAGGATAGGAGAAAATGGCCTTAGGTAGACAGGAAATTATACACTTTCGAGGTGAAGGAAGCAACTGATTCTTCAAGGTTAGTGGTGAAATTATTGAGTAAATGCATCCAACGTGTTGAATATGGGAAAACAAGCACATCCAGAAACAAATAAGGGAATATGGACATGATATTCACATATTTGAGGGACAGATGGGAGCAAACAAAAAAGTCCAGAAATGAATGCCAAATCATCAAGAAGATCAGATGACAGTTGTAACTAGGATAAGGAATGAGGAAAGAAAACGCCCCTTCCAGCAGACGAAGAGATAGAGGAGAACATTAGTGGAGCTCTTCAGATTTTACATTTTGCTGCCTTATTCAAAAATATTTGTTATTTTTAATGATAATAAGTCCAACTGTTTTGAGTTGAGATAGTTTGTATAAATACATAGACTCAAGATCTATCAAAGGTTGTTTCTTGCCGATTGTAATAGAGAAAAATCTCCTTATTGAGTATTAATACAAGTGCAGATAGAGATTCCAAGTTTTGTTTAGTTTGGGTTATGTGTTTCTTTTGTTCTTCCATATCTCGACATTTCTTTATGAATTTCCTTGGTAAATGTTTGATTTCAATTTAGTACAACAACTATTGTAATCTTATTTCATCAGTAATTTGTTAAGTAAGCAGATTTTCCTCTGCATTTACTATAAGTAAATCAAGACCTGCAAGATGTGTGGATTACTGTATCTTATACTTTATTCAAGGTTACACTATCTATTTTCTTCTACTGCAACAAGGTGAGACTCTTCAGCAATTGATGCCTTACTTTGTTTTACAGTTTTGTAGTTTTCTCTCACATCATTCGATATTACAACTTTGACTCAAACACGAAATACGACCTCTGTGTTGCCATACTGTTAATTTCATTTAAGGAATTTTTCTCATATAAATAAGGTAGAAAAGGCACTTTTGAAAACACTCTCTTAAAACTTTCCTCATGCCTGACATTACTCTTTGAGCCTTAAGTTTAATCTCAGGACCAACATAAGTTATATGTTAAAACCAGGGAAGGAGCATTGAATAGCAGTAAAGAGGGTTTTTCGGGTATTTGCATGGTACTACTAGTTATGGATTGCACTACCAAGGAAGACTAGGATTGGAGATAATATTGTATTTACATGGATTTTTTGATGCATACTAGGTTGGATATCTGGACCGTGAAAGATCTACAAGTGGGTATGTGTTTAACCTGTTTGGAGGAGCAATCAGTGGGATGAGAAAAAGACAGGTTGTAGTGGCACTCTCTACTACAAAATATGAATACAGGTCATCCACTCATGCAAGCAAGGAATAACTATGGTTAGAGATATTGTGTTAAGGTATTGGGTTGATACAAGAATATGTAAGGATATATTATGACAGCTAAACTACAATCTTCATGGTGAAGAACTTGACTTATCATTCAAAGAAAAATCATATTGATGTTCAATATCAATTTGTGAGAGACATGGTTGAAGAAAAGAAGGTGTTGCTTTTGAAGGTGGACACTTTGAAGAATGTTTCATATTCATTGACAAAGCATATGAGCACCGTGAAGTTCTACTAGTGTAGAGAAACAATGGGCATTGCTTCCATGGGTTGTTGACTATATAAACTTGCAACCCCCTGTATGAAAAGAAAACAACAAGTGAGAGAATGTTGGGTATGGGTTATATTATTTGATATGGGAGAAAGGGTGGGGGGGTGTGGGGCTTAGGTGGTGGATCCCCCATAGTTTGTTTTTCTAGTTTTTTGCATCTATTTATAGTAGTTTTTTGGCACATGGTTTTCGTCGATGGTTTTCTAATTTTGGTTAAGGAATTAAGGTTGTTGACTAATCCGGATCAATGGATCAAGGGTTTCCATTCCATGAGATCCTATATATATTTTATTGTAAACAATGAAGAATATGATGGATAAAAAGATTAGAGGTGTGGCTCTAAACAAGCTTTTGGTTTTCCCAGTTTGGGTTTCTAGGGTAAAATCTCTCTGCAATGTGTGTGTGTGCCATTGTATCTTTTATGGTTTTTATTAAGAACCCATTTGCAGTAATTTATTGTACAAGATTAAAATATATACTAAGATCCTTCAAAAAGGTCATCCTGGGTAAGCAACAAACCTTTGATAGGGCACTTAGAGTCTCAAATCCCTTTGGAGGGGTTCCCAAATGATTATTTTATCCTTGAACATAAGAGGGGTAGGAGATGCCCCTAAATAAATTTCCCTTCGAAGATTGTGTAGGGTGTTCCATCTAGATGTTATCCTTTTGCAAGAGACTATGGTATCTCGGTCAAAATCAGTTTCTATCTTATCATCTCTTCTTCCTGGGTGGAAATTTTGTGCTCGAGATGTGGAAGGACAATCTAGGGGGTTGATATCAGCCTGTAATGCAAGTTTCGAGGTTGTTAGTTCTTATGTGTTGAAAGAAGGTACTATTATTGAAGGAGTGGCTAAATATTTGGGGAAACTTTTTAGAATTGTGAATATTTATGGGCCATATGGGTTTTGAAAGGTTTTCTAGGTTTACTTAATGGAGTAAGGATTATTAAAGGATATGTTGGTCCTCTTGGGTGGGGACCTTAATCTCACATTGTATGCTCAAAAAATCTGGGGTGAGTCGGCTAGATTGTATCATTTGGCCCCTTATTTTAATAAACTATTTTCCGAAGTTAATTTAATTGATGTCAAGCCAGTGCTAATGGCCCCAACCTGGAGGAATGGATGTTCTGGTGTGGTCGGGGATTCAAAATGGTTGGACAGATGACTAGAGAAAAATATCTATTAGATAATGTTGAAAGATACAAAATTTGGATTGGGGTTGAAGGAAATTCAAATCATAATTGAGTCTTATTTCAAAGAGGGGTTTTGTAAGTTGGTAAGTGACCACTGGAAACAGTTTGATCCATGATTGGGAGAATCAACTACTGCTTATTTCAATTCAAATTTGAAGTTTCTTAAACGTCTAACTGGTGAATGGGACATAAAAGAATATTTTTCGAGATGATCTATTTTCGATTGAAGAATGTTTTGGTGCATTATTTAGTAATAATTTGGCATGGGTTTTGATAGTGGAGGAACTTGCATAACTCAAGAATCTTGAAGAAAACAAGGCATGTATACTAAGCATCAAGGAAGCTACATGGATGCTGAAAAACATAGATATTTGGCTAAAGGAAGGTGATTGAAACACTTTTTTTTTTCATAAATATGTTAAACATCGAAAATCCATTAACACTATCTGGGAATTAGATGAGTTAGAAGGGTGAACACTCATATATTTCAATGAGTTGGCACTAGGAAGAATCATGTGTGCAATATTATGAAAACATATTTAAAGAAGCTAAAGGAAAATTTATAGTGGATCTACTCAAGACGATCCAAGTTTATGAAATGTTTTTTTATTAGGAGGAAAATGACCTTTTGGGAGGTTCGGTGACTAAAGAAGAAATCAAGGAGGTACTAGTGGGAATGGAGAAGGCTAAAATTCTAGGTCCAGATGGTTGGACCATTGAATTTTATCTAGGGTTCTTTGACTTGCTGGTTGAGGATATCGTGAGGGTTGTGGAAGAATCTAGGTTATTGTGGAGGATACTATGATCGCTAAATTATACTTTCCTGCCACTAATTTCCAAAAGGAATTATCCTATATTCTTTAGTGATTTTTTCCATGTTTATCTATGCAATCTATTGTATAATATTATTACAAAAATAATTGCAAACAAGATGAAAGAAGCACTTACATCATGCAACTCAAAGGAACAATTTATGTTTCTTTTAAACCAACAGATTCTTGATGAAATTGGATAGGCCCAAGAATGATTTAATTCTATCAAATCGCTGAAGCTCTCTATGATTATGATGAAGTTGAATCTGGCTAAATCCTACTATAAGTTAAATTGGTATTTTCTTTGGATGGTGTTATTACAGATAGGCCTCATGTTAAATATTGTAGACTGGATTATGGGTTGTGTGTTGTTCGTGAATTTTGTTGTTTTAACTAATGATTCCCTATCTCATTTCTTCAAGGCCTCGCATGGGATGAGGTAAGGATGTCCACTATCATTTTTCTTGTTCTTTCTTGTAGTAGAAGTATCGAGTCAACTTATGAAGGTGTCTAGAGAAAATGGAAGAATAAAAGGAGTATAGGTGACTAATCTAGTCAAGGTTTCTCATCTTCTTTTTGTGGACGATGTCCTTTTGTGTGGAGAGGGATTTTTTTGGGAATGGAGAGAATTAAGTATAATATTAATTTATTTATGTCATGCGACAA
>JASDQU010736118.1:176896-194044 GCA_032191745.1 Picea mariana | reverse complement strand
GGTAAGATGACCTGAACATAACATACTTAGAACACATCACCAAAAGACTTCATCCTCCCTTGAAATCCGGCCTTCTTTTCTTCTTATTACCTATGAAATTCGACTTGTATCAAATGAATGTATAATGATGTTTATTTATACCATTTATGTCACTTCCTTTTAACATTAGGGCCGAACTGACACTTTCTTATTTTGTAATTATTTTCTTTAATTATCTTCAGGGCCTACATGTACTTCCTTCTTCAATTCACGTTGTCATCTTCAAAAATTCATTTCTTCTCAACCATGAGGATCCACGTGACGTGCCACATACCACCGGAAACAAAATGATGTATACTATCCATCCATGGGTGTTGTATCTGCATGTGCATTTTCCTTCATGTCTAAATACCTTCATCAATCTTGCGGTCCAAAACCCATGACTAGGGTTGAAATCAATGACAACAACCAATCTTCCAACAGATATAGCTTCTAGAAAAATGGTTAAAACCCGAAGAAAAAATGCTTTGAACTATCCAAGCTCATTCCTTGTTAGGATTTTTTTCCAAGTGTACTATGTTCTATACTCTGTTCTATACATGCATTTACTCTATTCTATACATGCATATACTCTGTTCTATAAGGGAAATGCAAACAATGACTTGGTTTTAAAAACAAATATTCACTTGTTGGGTATTTCATCATCCCTTTTCCTTCTTGGCTCCATGGTTCATCATTATAATGGCATACAAAGAATTTATGGACTAAAGAATGACATTTCTATATAATAAAGAATGACATATTAGGATGTTTATGGAATAAATAATGACATTTATTTTTCTTTGAAATGAGGTAACCGTCATCTTTTAAAAAGGTTGTTTATCACATGTATAGTATTTGTTTCTACCTTCTTATGGGTGAATGTTATATGTTTTTTATGTACAAAACCACATATCTGTATACACACTCTTCCTTTCATTTACCTTTTAATTTTGTTTTGCTACTTTTTATACATGAATCGTACTATGCCACTTTCAATTACTTTCTAGTAGATAATTTGGGTATGAGGAATTGAGAGTGACACAATGGAGGGGGGGGAAGGGGCCAAATGAGCTTCCAAATTCACGTGGTTGGCCCTATTCATTAGAGAACAAATTATTCTCAAAACCAAGAGAATCTCATTCAAGTATTCCATTTTAGTCTTTCTAGAGTCTAGTACATATTGATATGTCTGCTTGTTTATTATTCAGTCATATAAGTGTGTATTCTCTGATGATTTCTGAAGGTCTTCACAGTGGAAATGCAAGTAACAACTAGCCTATGTGTGATGTGTTTGTACAAGCTCCTTTCTAATTGAGCTCATGGACGCATGTAGTTAGTACTAATTTTTCCATTTTAGTTAGTGTGTGTACATAATTGCCAAAGCTTCATGTGTATTTCAACCCTTTACTAAATTCTGGGCACAAATCACCCTAGTATGCATTCTGTAGGGTTTACAAAAAATCCAAAATTTTGTAACTTGTAACTTGTAAATTAATAATATCATACATGCATTTGTCTTCATGCTCTATTTTCATGCATTTTTATGCATTTTCCCTTTATGCATTTGTTTTTGCATTTACAAGGCAACTTTTAGCCTTTACGCACACTAGAGGCTTTTAGGTTTCAAAATGCACAACTAAAGTATAAATATATGTAAAATGATAAAATACAAACTCCACAATTTGAACAAGTCAATTTGGAGGTCATATGACTCTTAAGCATGCATTTTACAATAAGATGGTTTTACCTTCCATTTTAAAAAATGTATTGAAACTTGGTTCAAGGTAGAAGTCCTCAGTCTTTTTAAAATGCATTCCGGATGAAATATATAGATTCAGAATGTTATTAACTTCACCCCAAACCTTATATCACTAAATTTGGAGTTATATAGAAGTATGGGTGTGCATTTACATTAGGTCAATTTCTATTGTTTTGGTCTCTCAATTTAGAAGGTAGACTTTGCCTCTTTTATACAACAACTACTTTTATGTTTGAAAATGAAAATATAAATATGTAGACATGTGTAAAATTATGTAAAACACCCTCATAAACTTAAAACATTCAAATTGCAGGTGTGTAAAGACCTCAACGTGCATTTTGTGAAGTCTGGCGTGCATTTATGCACAAATACAAAATTTCAGTTTAAATGCAAAATAGGTATTTTTCTCATTCATGTATTGCATTTTAGTCTTTCTATGTCTCGTACATGTTGATTTATCTATTTGTTTATTTAATTATTAATATTCAGTAATATAACCTTGTATTTTCTTATAATTTCAGTAGGTCTTCACAATGGAAATGCAACTAACAACTAGCCTATGTGTGATGTGGTTGTACACGCTCCTTCCTCATCGAGCTCATGGACCTAGGTAGTTAGTACTAATTTTTCCATTTTAGTTAGTGTGTGTGCATAGTTGCCAAAGATTCATGTATATTTCAACCCTTTACTAAATTCTTGGCACAAATTACCCTAGTATGCATTCTTTAGGGTTTACAACAAATACATAGTCCTGTAAGTTGTAACTTGTAAATTAAAAACACCATACATGGATTTTTCTTCCTAGGGAGTGCATTTCTCATCATGCCCTATTTTCATGTATTTTTATGCTTTTTATTGCATTTACAAGGAAAATTTTAGCATTTATGTACAATATATGGTTTTTGGTTTCAAAATGCATAAATAAAGTATTAGTAGATGTAAAATGATAAAATCCAAACTCCACAATTTTAACCACTCAATTTGGAGGTCATATGAGTCTTAGACATGCATTTTACAGTAAGATGATTCTACCCTCCATTTTACAAAAAGTGTGGAATATTGGTTCAAGGTAGAGGTCCTTAGTCATTTTAAAATGCACTCCGTATGATATATATAGATTCAAAATGTTATTAAATTCAACCCAAAACTTAGATAACTAAATTTGGAGCTATATAGAAGCCGAGCGTGCATTTCCATTAGGTCACTTTTTGTTGTTTTGGTCTCTCAATTTACAAGGTAGAATTTTCCCCTTTTACACAACAACCACTTTTTTGTTTGCAAATGAAAATATAAATATGTAGACAGGTGTAAAATTATTTAAGACACCCTCATAAACTTGAACCACTCAAATTTCAGGTGTGTTAAGATCTATGTGTACATTTTAGTGAAGCCTGACATGCATTTCTACACAAGGGCATATATTGTTACAATTTAAAAGAAAAACATGTATCTCTTAAGCGTGATTGTGCACTTTTAGTTATTTAGGCCCTAACAAGATTGAATTAGGGTTTTATGCAACAATAGAAACAATAATCCTAATTATCTATATCATCATATCGAGATCATTGTCATCTACATCTCGCTTCACCTGCTCCCTATATCCAATGCATTTTTTTTTTTATAAATTTATTGTACGAGCATTGGACTTATGACGTATTCCCATCCCATTCCTAATTGGACTTGGATCTCTCATGTTTTGCGCCTTTGACAAATATTTTGCACCATATTATTGGATCACTAACATAATGTGAAATGTAGAGCGTCACCATGTCGATGTAGGCTGCCGAACATAAAGTCACAATTTGGATGGCATCTGTGTCAGATTTTTGATGGTGCTTACACCCGCCTAATGATTGCCTCCATTGGTAAAATGATTTTTTGGCAAATTATATGTGGCAAATCAATGTGTCACAATACCACCACTGTATGATGGGCGTAATGGTGACAATTATGTGCGATGAACATATGTTTTGTAAAATTTGTGCACAGTTGCCACATGGTAGTCTATTGCATCGAATATCCGACATACTTTTTTGTCTATTTATATTATGAAAAAAGGGGTTCGATTAATAACTGGAGAGGGGGTTTGTCAGAATCTCGATGGGTGGTCATTGGAAGGGCATCAAAATGACGTCGAAAAATGAGGCAAATGTACTAGTGAATATGCTTCTCCTTCTAAAACAAACTTCAAAGAGGGCTGGGAGTTATTGAGAAACTTATCATTTTGCATACCTTTTCCCAAAGCCCCATTTTGACCTCTTGATGTTTGAATTGAGATTCCCTCCTTCTAACTTTATTCCCTCACTGTTGGATTCCTCCATAAACTTCTAAACCTTATCCTGTTTAGCTTATACTTCCTTTGATACTTTAATCCAAACTTCATATTCCTTTTCTAATTTGGATCCTACAATATGTATTATGGTATCTACCTCATTCAAAGGTTTCCTTTTCTCTCTCAATATTTGTTTCCTTGCCAAACTAGATTTCTTCCATACGTTACTGACTTCATGATAATTCAAACACTTGAATGAAATATCCTAATAATCAATCATTGGGTAAAATTCCATTTACCCCATGAAATTTCTAACTTTTGCAACAGATTGCCACACAAGTCCATTTCCACTAGAATCTTCACCACTCTTTTGTCCACTTTGGTGAACAAATCCTCATCTAAATCTAACATTTTCCCCATTTCCTAGAATATTCAAGGCTTGTATACAATTCCATTAGAATCCCAGCTAATTGCACCTAGACCAATTACAAATGTGATGTCTCTCCTCTAGAGTTAAAACCCAATTTCCATCCATGTGGGTTAAGGAATACATGGCTCCTCTAACATTTATGTGATTCCACCTTCTCTAGATCAACCTCTAATTTGAACACAAATAGTAGCTAGCCCCTAACAAGATATGATATTTGGAAACATATCCAAGAAGACTTCTCTGATAAATATCCAACCATATTCTCATAGATCCTTTTGATGTCTGCTTCCGATGAATTTCCCTACTAACATTTTTTCATAAGGTTCATGATTTCCCCCATACCCTCATCCAATTTGAATGCCAACTTCCCTAGTGCAGGTATAGTATAACACACCTTTTTATCCTTTTGTTTTTATTCCTTGAAATTTGATCTTTTTGCTTCTCTTCAATCCATACTAATCCTATTAGTTATGCTGCTAAAAGAAGTCTCAGGCATCGACCAAGACTTTGGAAATTTTCCAAAAATTCTTTGCTACTCAAAGCCACCACTTCCTCCAATGGATTAGATGAACTCTCCTACTCAATCCCTTCACTGCATAACTTTCCTCTACTAGAATATATTTTGTGCCCTCCAATATTCTTCAATCTAGACCCCTTGGTGAAAGATAAAATATTTCCACCCAAGACATCATTAAGACTTGGTACCACGCCTCACACTGCTATTGCTACCTCAAGCAAAATTTAATTTCCTAATGTTTCCACTTGAGTGATGTCCATCCTCTAACCTTCTTTGATTTATTCTTTGAATTATCTTGTCCCTTTTCATATATGAATCAACTTGTCCTTGGTACTAAGGATTGAATTTAGGATGAGCTCTTCTCCTTCCTCCTCCATTGTGCCTCCAATGGTGAGATCAACATAGATTGACTTGTATGATATTTTGGTTGGGAATATATATCAACTTCTTGATTAGATGTTGTAAATGATTAACAACATTTTCAACTCAATGGTGTAATTTATTACATATAATCTCCAAGGGTTAGCTCAATTGGTTGGACCATCTACCGAAGGTATCCCTCGAGGTTACCAAACTCTATTGTAACTAGCAATTAAGACACCCTCCAACTTGATATTCTATATTTTCTTACCATTATACTAACTAGAATACATATGTGGTATATTTTGAGTTTTTTCTTCAACTTCAATTTGTTTAAGTGAAGTATAAACAAAATTTTAATGTGATTTCATTTGTAATTCTAAGCAATATAACAATCCTCATAAACATGTTATTGGTAAATATGTTGGAACTTGAAGGAGTCTCCTTTTTATGCTTGAATTTCCATTAATTTTTTTTTTCTCCTACTTCATTGTTAGTTTCACAAGTGTTACTCATTTTTCCTCTTGAAATTAATGTCATGAGACATATTCTATTAATCAAATCTTCTTATATCCATTCATATTTTAGTAAAAGAACATGGATTCTAAGAATATCCTAAAATATGGCATGTTACCTCATTTTGATTCAAATGCAATGTTACACAAGTAGTAATGATGTTTAGAGAAATAACGATGGTATTCCACCCATTAATTTGAGGTTTGTAATGATGATAAATGATCCAGATTGTATCATTATATTATTTTTCATCTATCTTGATTCTTTCATAGTGGAAAAAATTGGGGGAATCAACTTGCAAGGTCATTGTAATGGCATGCCCTAGTTTGGAAAATTGGAGTTTGAAACCTTTCAGAGCCATTTTGAGGCCCATCAAATGAAATGTTTTGGGGTCAAAACTTTCCTAGTGGAAGCTACATGATATATTACATTTTTCAATTTTTCTGACTTTTTCCAACATGTAAATAACATCATAAAATTGAACCATCAAGATGATACATGATGCAGGAACATATCAAGCGAACCAACGCGGAGACAAAAGACAGTTGGAAAGGCACCCAACACAAATTTTGAAAATGTATTGAAACATTAATGAAGTCATCAAGTGGAGGCACACTTGTAAAAATGTAAACGGACCTTGAGCGATCCGCTCTTGTCCTTAGTAGGTGGAAAGGCATTTATGATAGTTAATGCAAGTAGATAGAATTTAATGCGTGAATTAGACAGTTTAGGATGAGAGAGGGAAACAAGATATAGACACCCTCATTGTGTAATTGTATGATAGTGAAGAACATTACCAAGAAAAGAGCATATAGAG
Source organism: Picea mariana (assembly GCA_032191745.1). Lineage (NCBI taxonomy): Eukaryota > Viridiplantae > Streptophyta > Pinopsida > Pinales > Pinaceae > Picea > Picea mariana. The sequence continues at coordinate 187,352 of JASDQU010736118.1, read as the reverse complement.
CTGGAACATAAAACCTGTGTTTGAAAAACACCCATGTACAGAGATTTGAGTTAATAGAAGAAGTCTTAATTCAGATTCATGGCGTTGTATTTGTTTCTTGTATGTGTATGTTGAATGGTATGTTCATGGTTTTACTCTTTCTGTTATACATTTTCTTTCTATGCTATGTATGAATGATTTCAGGGTTATGTTTGAAGTTTGAGAGAGAAAGAGTTAGGAAATGAGTTTCAATTGTTTCTCTGTCTGAGCGAGAGTTCCTGTAAGGAGTGCAGTTGAATTTTATGCAAGGAGTGTGTTGACAAAGGGTTCAGGGGTTTGTCTCTGAAAGCTCAGATAGGATAGCTTTTGTCCTCATTTCCTCAAAGGTGCAGTTAGGCACACGAGCCGTGTAGAGTGTGCGCAGGCCGAGTGAAGCTTCAGGGGCTTGTAACCTGAATGAATTGTTGAGAGACTACTATTACAGGGAGTGCGTAGAGTCGAAAGGAGTTCAACACTTGAAAGTGTTTGAAGGTCTGCCGCAAGGAGTGCTAGCAGGAGTTTTTCTGAAAGACTTGAAGTCAAGAAACCCTCAGAAGGGTTTGAACCTTTGAATTTGTCGAAGGGAAGCAAGAGGTTAAGTGCCTTGAAGAATTGAAAGGAGGTGCGGTGACATCGTGTTGCATGGGGAAAAGTTCCATGCAAAGAAATATTTTATTTAAATTTCATGGAGGTTCTCAAGGGAAGAGACGAACGATTGAAATTCTCCGTAGAGAATTTGCGAAGTCCTGATAGCCGTCCGATCTGATAGAGAAGCAAGGGGGTTATGACTGTTTCCCCAATTTCAATCTCAGGAGATTGTGAGACGTCGACCCTCACTTAGATACCCGTCAGTCGTAGGATTTGACAGGATTTTCATGGGGTTTAAACCCTCGCAAGCAGAGTGAAAGTCCCGAAAGGTGTCGGGATATTGGGACTTCAGAATTCGGGATATCAAAAGTCTCGAGGGAAAGAGATCGGGTCACTCCATGATGAAAACCCCAAAACAGATCCGAGCCATCCATCGGTTGGGACATGTGGCGGAGATCGGGAGCCATCGACATATTGGGATTTGGCATTTCGCGAATCCTAAAGACGAGACGTCCGGAGCATTTGAAATCGTGAAATCGTGAAATGATTGGGGACCGTCCATCATAGGAGGATGCATGGCAAAAATCCTTGAGTTCGGGGAAAATCCCTATAGAAAAGTCCATCGGCTTATCGGGGTTCGGCGTTTCACGAATCCTGGAAACAAGAAGCACGCACATTTCGAAAACACGAAGTTCAAAATCTCGACAAGGTGGAAAGCTCCATTGTGGGGCCAACTGACGTCATTTCATCATATAGGAGGTTGGATATCAGAACTTTGGGAGTTCCGAGGGAAAGAACCCATAGGCATTTGATTTCCTGAAATCGCGAAGCGACGAGGACTGTCCACCTTGAGGGGACATGTAGCAACAATCTAGGGTTTCGGGAAAAAAAATCCCGAAAGGCAAGGTCATTTCGGCACTTCGAGAATCGACACTTCGGGAGTCGAGAGACCAAGAGGTCAGGCGCTTGAGTCGTGAAAACCTGAAAAGGACTGTGGTCATGTAAGGGAAGGTCGTGTGGACCAAAGGTATAGCCTAGGGGCCTAAGTGAATTTAAAGCTATTTTGACAAATCGACATATCAGATATCGGAAGATCGAGAAGACTGAGGTTCTCGACAACGGGAATCAGAAAACCCTGAAACCCAAAATTTCTGTCGGGGAGAGATCAGGTATGTGCAGAAGCCRTGACAGGGGAAAAGGAAGGACCTGTGGACCGGGATTTTAAGAGAGATTCCAGTGAGGAATCAAAAGAGCCACTCCAGMTCGAAGTTGAAATTAGAACAATCCGTTAAGATCGGGAGGTTAGCGCAGAGACTCTAGCCGAGGCAGAGGCTTAGTATGCGTCAATACATTGTCAAAATAAGGTTTAAGGATGCCCGAGGGAGAAATTATTTTGGTGGAGTATTCATCAGACATAGTTGACGAGACTAGACAAAACCTATGAGAAGTCCTTTAGTATGAGGATCTGTTTTTTGGATATCACATATCGTTGTAGTATTGTTTTCTTTTTTACTAGTCTAAATAAAAAAATTAGCATAAAAATTAGGTATGTACATGTTTATAAAAAAAATAAATTTGGTCATATATAGTAAGGTTTCAAATGTTTCCATTCAGGAAAGTATTGATGGACAATGGGGGAAATCAGGCTAAGCACAAACTTATGAAAAATGTATTTTTATTTCACTGTGAATATAAATTATGATTTTTTTCCATGTAAAAAAATCGTTATAGTTTTTAAATACAACTACTAATGGGGATGGTATTCATCCTCTAAAGGATTAACCTCCTTTCTCTAGAAACAGAGAGATATTCTTGCAGTCAATAGACTTCTTCTATAAACTAAAAGACCTCTTCATGTATACACTTCATATTTACCAAGGTCACTCAATGCTAGGGGTAGGGCTCCATGACTCCCTAGAAAAGTGGGCCTTAGAATATGGGCATGGTTTCTCCACATAAGGGGATAATGGATGATAATGAAAGAAGAATAATGCCTTCATGGTGATGGCTCCCAACATTGATATGGTTGTTGTATTAGGTATCATGTCTAAACCAAGTCAAGAAGGATTATCCCTATTGTGATCGAATGTTGTACCATAATTTTCCCTAGTGTGATTGAAGTATTAGTCAATACTTGGTACCACACCATGTATTGCTACTCGTCCCTCAAACAAATTTTAATTTCCTCATGTTTGGACTTGAGTTATGTCCCTCCTTTGACCTTCTTTGATTTCTTCATTGAATTCTCTTGTCCTTTTCTATATCTCAATCAACTTGTCCTTGGTACTGAAGATTTACTTTAGGATGAGATCCTCTCCTTCCTCCAAAATTTCAACCAATTCCTCGTTCATTATGCCTCAAATGGTGAGATCAACATACATTGACCTATATGATATTTTGGTTGGGAATATATATATTCTTATTAATGAATTCAATTAAAGATGCAATAGAGATATGGGTGTAGCCAATGATTCAATTAAGAGGTCAATCGAGCTATATCAAAGGTCCCATGCAATGCTCAAACAAATATATCAACCCAACAATCAAATCCACTTTCAACGTAAACAATTTCAATGTTATGGGTATATGGGCACTATCATCCATTAAAGAGGAGTCCAAAACAATTGAATTGGAAATAGTAAGCCTTAATTCAATAGTCAAGATCAATGTTGTATTCTCACTTCTCCAATTGAGGCAATCAATAATCAATTAAACAAACTTAGCATTTTAGCTTTTTAATAAAATAACCCAATGATAAAAAAATAGATTTGGGTTGCATCTTTAGTTAAACATAAACCGATGACATTAATAATAATAATAAACTATAGCTAAGCACCAACATAACACACCAACGAACAAGGCAATGAATTTCAGTATTGTAGTGAATAAATAAATGAATTGATGATGGAAATTACATTCAATTACTAGAAGATAAAACTTAGTCACAACAATTCATCAACCATTGAGAATTTAAATGCACCATAGAAACATAGATTTTTTACCCTGGAAACCCAAATGGAAAAACTAGGATTCGACGATGATTTTATTCTTGCTAGGATATTATTACAAAGGGTGAGTTATGCATCTCAACACAAATATGTTAAGGTAGATAAATATACATTTTATGTTAGTGCCTCACAAGCCTCACATGCTCATACTTCTCATAGTGAATGGATAGTTGACTCTAGTTGCACACTTCATACTGCTAAATATGTTTCTCTCTTTTATTCATTAAAAGAATCTACATAAAAAGAAATATGTGTAGAAGATGATTATGCACTTATCATTGTTGATTTTGAAAAGATTGAATGTTATAATGGTGTGATTGTTGATGTGTGTCATGTATCTAACTTATGTGCCAATTTGGTGTTTATACCCCAACTAACTTAGACTAGCAAGAACATAGAGTTTTGGTCAAATCATATTTTTGTGAAGGATATGCACAACAATTTTGTTGTTTTCTCCGAAGGTTACCTTGATCTGAGGGATAAACTATATAATTTTTGTGACTTCCTAAAGAAAGGCCCAGGATTAGCTACACTCATATCTCACAATGACAATTGAAGAAAACTTGATCTTAAATAAACTAAACATTTGAATTTCTAAATCTTGAAAATGATGATGAAACACAACATGGTTACATACCTAGGTATATTTATTGAATAATAAGAGAGTCATGTCTATGAAAATTTCAAGGAATTTATGGCTTTAGCTGAAAAATAATGTGGTCGATTTGTGAAATGATTAAGATCAGACAATGGAGGAGAATATATAGGAAATAATTTTGAAAAGTGCTTCTCATATAACGATATCTCTTGGAAAAGGTCTATACCTTACACACCTCAATAGAATGGCATTTTTGAAAGAAAAAAATAGACTTTGGTAGATATGTCACATTGTTTGCTTCAAGCCAAACATTTATTTATTAAGTTTTGGTAGAATGTGCCTATTGATTAGTCTATTTGTTAAATCTATTTCTAACTGAATTTGTATGGAATGTGATTCAATCAAAAAAGGAATTGGAATAAAACCCTCAGTTGAACATCTTAGAAACTTAGGATGCATAGTGTGGGCTCATATTCCAGATGATATAAGGAAGAAACTAGTTGTGAATATTCATGCTTGTATCTTGATGGACTACTCTAAAGAGTCAAAGGCATACATGTTGTTTGACCATGCCAAACAAGATCCTATCTACAAAAGATATGTTGTATTTGAGTAAAAGACCTTCGATATCACTCTACTGAAATCCTCTCCAGACTTGTTGAGAAATGATCTGTTTGGAAATTATGTGGATTGATTGACTACTTCACATGAACCTCAATTGGTCATCAGCATATTTTGATAAATTGACCTACAATCCACCTTCCACATTAGAATCCATTACAAGATTTGGAACCCCTGTATTGAAATTATGATCTTGGAACAAAAATTCCTTCAACAAAGGGGATTTGTATTATTAGATGAGTGATCAAGACAATTTAATTTGTTGGAGTTGATGCAAGAGATATCAATGACTCAAGAAAAACTAGAATTCAGTAACAACATGGTCGTGTTGATATAATGGTACATGTGCTAGAGACATGTGATCATAGACACATGCATATGCACATGATCAACTTAACTGGGAGAATGCCATGGCTTATGAGTATCATTCTTTGATGAAGAATGACACATGGGATTTAGCTCCTCAACTGAAGGAAAGAATGTAGTGACCAAATTCATATGTGAAGGCATTGTCAAAAGACATAAGGCTTGTTTGGTAGGTAAGGGATTTTCTTAGTAAGAAGGCATTGACTGCAATAATATATTTTCCCTAGTTGCAAAGATGAATTATGTTTGACAAATTCTTTCACTTGTTGCTCACATTGGAAGGAAGGTACATCAAATTGATGTCAAAAGTTCGTTTCTACATGGTGATCTCACTAAATAAATTTATATGGAACAACACCCCAATTTTTAGAAGGATGGTAGTCTTGTGTGTCAGCTAAATAAATCATTGTATGGTTTGAATTAGGCCCCTAGGGCATGGTACGAAAATAACCATTTTTTCCTAAATCTTGGTTTGAAACACTATGAATCAAATCATAGTATCTATGTATTCACTACTACATATGGTTTTGAAGTCCAATGGGGTGTTTTGACGTTATGAACAAAATTGAACTTACCATTGGATATTACTCACTAATTCTAAAAAAATCACTATATTTTTTCTTGGTTCCCTAACATTCGTCAGACTTACGATGCAGGTTGTTATTTGTCGAACTTCCAACTCATATTTGACAATTTGTGACAAACATCCTTTTTTGCGGTCCACAATACTGGCTAAAACCACCTGTATCCAGGAAAGATCGTTGATGCTACAACGTTGTATTCATTTCATGGGTGCGGTTGGCACCTTGGGATTTAATTATGCGAGCTAAGTGGCTAAAAATGTTCGTCGCGGGATTATTATGCCCACATTGTTTCAAGACATCAATTGTGCCATCTAGGGGGCTAAAAATGTATGTTGTGGGATTATTATGCCCACATTGTCTTAAGACATCAATTAAACTTGACTGGACGAGAGATATGATTAGAAAGTACAAGGATTAATGGATGAACATGGTGCAGATTAAAAGTTTGCATGATGTGGGCGGGCTGGAAATTACCTAAACTAGATCAGTTGTGTTGTTGTTATCATCAAAAAATGGCTCACTACAAATACATACAATGGATGAAGAAACAATTAACAAAAACACATTATACTGTTAATATTCATGGAAGGATTACACTGAGTTTGGAAAGATAATCATAAAACTATGTAAAAGTGGTTATGGAAATCCACACACATTCAACCAAAGTAGCGCGCACACATCCACACGAGATTACATGGTGTATGATGCACACATTGCATGAATGATAGTCGAAAGACTTGTGCAGACGCAAAAACGACACATTGATGAGTATGGTCGGGCCTCAACCACTTTTGGGATGAAGGGGATCTCCCCCATACCCAAAATCACCCCCAAATTTCACCTTGGGGTCACTGAAAAAGATGAAACACACGTCTAAGGGCCTCCCATTCATATTTGGAACCAGTTAAGAAAAATATTTCCATCCTACTATAAATAAAGGGCCACTATATGCAAAAAACAAGAAGCATTCGACTATTGTTTTGTTCTCATTTTTAGATTTGGGAAGCCATCTTCCTCTTAGAAAGATTTTGGGCATCTATAACAAGTGTTAGAGTTCTATCCTCTTGAGTATTCAATCACTCTTTTCTTCACCATTTTCCTTTGTTAGCCATTGATAGTAGAAAGAATACTTTGTACTTGGGGACTCAAGAGCCTTCCCAAGGAGGAAGAGAGGACTCACGAGTTCCCATATTTCTCTAAGGAGTGTCAACTCGAAGATCAATTTACTTGGTATATCTCTCTTGTGTTTTCTTTGTGCATTCATTTCAAGTTATTGTTTGCTTAGTTTATATTTATTTCATTGTTGTTTATCTCTTGTTTCTTTATGTTAGTTGAGCCACTAACCAACTAACTCTCTGTTGTGCTTTCTGGATAACCTAACTAGATAGTTAAGTGATCTCTCTTTACTCACTCTTGTGACAAAAAGAACCCAACAGACTGGCGACCATATTGGGGACTTGAATCTAAATTATCCCCAATTAGACCGTTAGAGTGTTCTTTCTTACTTGTTTTCATGTGCAAGGGTCAAAATGGCCTAAACTCACCACTTGAGAGCAGGATTTCACCCCATAATGAGATTTTTTTTCAAAATTCTGACCCAACAATTTTCCTGCATGAGTGTGGGTTCGGGACGAATAGACGCACGGTTCGTGCACATCTGCACTCTGTCAGAACTCTCCAACCATGCGGTCTATGTGTTGTGCGTGACTATTTTTGGTTCTCCCACACACTTGTCTTATGTTTTCACAATTGTAAGGCTTGACTTTCCCACTTCCACTCAGTAGTTTAGATTTGATTTTAGCACTTTGTAAAATCCAGTAAAAGTAGGCTGAGATCTCATTCTTGCATCCATAAACCCCACATCACACATAGATAATTAGGAAGACTAAAAGAAACCATAATATATTTGATTTCCTTGATTTCCACGTTGATGGCTTAAGAGGTTTTGCATTTTAATTTAAAAAGCTTTAATTTTACAAAGTCATCACATTAAATTGGAACTAGAAGACAATCTAAACTAATATTGGAGTATTCTCTTTCCTCGCACCTTAGTGTGATCTTGGAAATAAAAAAATGAGGTTTCTTAGATAAGTCTCCACCTCCCTTGGTAAATCAAATCACTTTTAAAAAAATAAGAAGAGGCCAATCCTCTCCACTTTCTTGTTGAAAACTAAATCTTAAAAGAGTTGTAAGGGCCCATATGCCCACATGCATGCAATTCTAGGATAGTTTTCAAATTATTAGAGTAAAGTCACCTAGGGAGTTTAAAAAACTTGTAAGGGCCCACATGCTCACAATCTAGGACTAGTTTCAAGTTTTCTAGATTACAAAACACCTTAGGAAGATAAAGGGTCCAAGTAAGGATTATCATATCCACCATGATAGCTTAGGATTTCCTTTCGTTTGCAAGGGTCATTTTGAAAAAAATTAGTAAGTTATCTAAACAAGAGAAGTAAAGACCACACGATGTCCACCATGCTAAAATATTGAATTTAACTTATTAAAAACTTGTTTCACCACCACCATTGCTTGCACAAACTCTCACTTATTCAAAATCCCTTTTGCTAGATACTTGAAACTCTTGTGGGGTTCATTTGTCTAGAAAAGGGTCTTTGTGCACACCCCCCACAAAGAACGAAGTTGGTCCATGACCCCAAATTCACAAACCTCTTTTTCATTTTAAAAACAACCATAATCAACCCACTTTCTAACCTCCACAAGAGGAACACACAAGAATTTGGTAATCTAAGTTATGATGTTGGGGATAGGGATCCAAATAAGTCCCCATCATAATTCTTCATTTGAAACTTAGAAAGTTGTGAATTAGGGTGCCAAAATCCTCCCACTCAAGAATTCATATACCATAAGGCAGGGAGACACATGTGAAGGGTCAAAGGTTGAGGTCCAGTTTTTTTTTGCGTGACTCCTTCGGTCACCCAACCCTTGAAAAGCATCCAGCCTGTGATCGATTTCTGAATCCAAAAATCTAAATGTCGTGCTTGATGGAGGTAGCCTAGTATCTAAAATTTAGGATTTATCTACCCAAGGTGGCGGTTGTGGGCTGTAATCGCACCTCATTCATATTTTGAGCCACTGTTGAGAAATAATGCCAGTAATTTCGGGATATGCCCCCTTCACCCCTCATTATAACTGATTGTTCATCCCTTCACTACTTTCTCCTCAATCGGGTTTTGGTCCCACTATCGAGAGATTTTTTGGAGGTCCAGTGTTATTTGAGAGGAAGGACGTTACGTCAAATAGGACAAGTGAATTTTATTTTTATTCCCCCACGAGGAGTTGAAAAATCTCAAACCACTTTTCACATTGTCTTGATGTATGCCTTTTCACCACTTGAAATACATGCAGTTTTATGAATACATTGATTAAAGTAATTTGAAAGCAACTTGTCCTATCATTCCTCATCACCATTTACACGCATCCACTTCTAATCTACAATCATAGGGGAAACACAGTATCCCTGCCGTTCCAAACACTTGAGAAATTTACCCCCAATTTTGGGGGGTGTTCCCAATTTTCTTGAGACATCAACAATACCATCACATACACCAGTTAGTGTCATGGTAATAGGATCAGGATTACTAGGAGCCACTTTTCTTAGAACCAATATCCCAAGCAATTCCCAAACAAAGCCTCCACCATAAGGAGGCGAAGCCCAAACTTTTCCACAAAGCACAAGCTCCCAAGGAACCACTTCTTCCCATATCATGGCAGGACCCACTCCTATCATGCCCTTTTTGGATTCACTCAATATCTTTGATCTAAATAAATTTATGAATGATCCCATATTAAACAACCCGACTTGGTCGAATATGCCCACAAAACTACCCTCAGACATCCCTAAGTTTGAAGGGAAATCCAGAGAAGACCCCGCGAACCATGTCATGTCCTTCCACTTATGGTGTTCTTCCAATAGAATAATGGAAGATTCCATTCGTCTATGNTTGATCTAAATAAATTTATGAATGATCCCATATTAAACAACCTGACTTGGTCGAATATGCCCACAAAACTACCCTCAGACATCCCTAAGTTTGAAGGGAAATCCAGAGAAGACCCCGCGAACCATGTCATGTCCTTCCACTTATGGTGTTCTTCCAATAGAATAATGGAAGATTCCATTCGTCTATGGTTATTTCAGAGAAATCTCACTAGCACAACAACCAAATGGTATGTGGACGAAAATTCCAGATCCCACCCAACATTCAAATCATTAGCCAAAGCATTCTTGTAATTTTTCAATTTCCCATTCGTCATGATACTAGGTATGAAATCCTATCAGAATGCAAGAAACACACCGCTACACACATTTCAGACCATATTCACGAGTGGCGTAGACGTCGCAACCTTTGTAAAGCGGATACCACCCCACAACAAAGGCTAGATTGGTTCCTTTGATTACTCGTTCCCATCCTTGCTATATATGTGGTCACAACCCTCCCCCAAACTGAATATGAATCTATCACTAAGGATCAACATTTTGACCTCATCTAGTCCCAATCTAGGTACCTATACATTGTCCTTCTTGATTATCCTCATCCTTTTCTCTTTGGTCAAGGCAAACCAAGAACATCACATGTTTCTAATGGATTGATTAGCTCCATGGCTCATACTCAATCACCTGCAAAAACAGTACCCACATATGGGACCAACCC
>JASDQU010736118.1:163057-176554 GCA_032191745.1 Picea mariana | reverse complement strand
TGCATGGCACCTCCTCTTCCCCCCATGGGTGCGAAACTATGCACATACCTTCCCCAACCAGTCCCTATCTCGTAACCTGTTCCTCAACCAACAAAATCCTATCCACCTAGTAATAATGGTGCGACCTCCACTTCTCACAATCCATATGGACCCTCGCAGGGTGACCCATACTATCCCTTCTCCAGTCCAACACAATTTGTCGCACCCCCACATGGAAAACACCAAGCATGCATCAATTTCATCCAAATTTCCCCTCTTAAAAAGGTTCAAGATTTTGAACAATTGAATATGGCCAATCCACCTCGCCATCCCAATAATAACCAGAAGAAAAGAAAGAATAGGAACTAGGGACAAGGAGGGAACCCCCCAAGCTAGGGGAAACCAATGCCACCCAAACCAAAACTCCCAAGGGTGAAATAATGGTCAAGCTCGACAAGGGAGAAATAACAACCTTTGAACCAATTACCCTTGTGCATTATGTTGCGAATATGGCCATTACACTCACCATTTCCCCCGAATTACCGATTACAAATGGAGAAGGACGCCATGAATCCCCAACGGGCTTCCAACCCTCAAGGTCCACCTCAAATACCTTCCACTTATATACCACCACCAACACCGACAGTATTACAAAACCCTATCCCACATCAAGGAGTCATGAATACTCAATCATAGGGGGTCCAATGCCCACACCGACAAGGACAGTTCCCTCCACCTTAACAACCCAATCTAGGGAACACCACCGACCACAATATCCTCCTCACTTATGAAGAGAAAATCTTCTTACAAACTCTCAGTCGCCAATACGGTACATCCACTGATCCATTACCCACCACTTCGAATGCTCCCTAATCACCAACTAGACAACCATTGATGATCCCTCATCCTAATGCTAAATCCATCACATGCATGCCTCGCGCACCCTTTGTTACACATTATTTTTGTCACCCCTATGACCGTTAATGATGTAAACCTATCCTTTGTCTTTAGAAGGATCAATGGTCTGAATCCCTGAAGAAGAATGAAGATACATTTTCCCAGAGAGATGGAATTATACTTTTTCTTTGTCAAAAACCTTAGAAAAAGGGATCATCACACCTTTCTTAGTGTTAAGGGTGCGACGATCTAGGATCGTCGTAGGTTGCACCATATTGGCATGCGACGTTGTCGCAGTTTTATCAGTGTTAAGGGTGCGACATTTTTTGTACGAAGGAAAAATAACATCTTCTCGATTCTTCTAGAAGAGAAACTTCAAGGGTGAGTTGGCCTCCGATCGGTTTGGATCTGAGTCGCATACCTGATCTCATGGGATCATCCTAACCTCCTCACCCTATAATTTTCATCTTATAAAAGGAGAAGATTTCTCACGGGGAAAGTTGGATTGAGTTGGCTAGTGCATAGTTGGAAATTTCTTGAGTTTTGTAGCTTGGAGTTTTCAGATCTTATATGTTGGCTTTAAGCTTTCCTTCGTCAAGATAGATTTTTGATCTCAGAATCCATGGAGAAAAAGTGTGTGGGAAGCAAGGAACTATTGGAAGGGACCTTACAACATCAAGGCATCGGTTGTATTCTCATTTTCATATCTTTAATACGGTGATATGTTTCTTTCCCATAAAATTGGTCTTATTTTATTGTATGACTCCTTGATCACATACATAGGTTTTGTTGAATATACGTTGTTTCTTTCACTTGGTTGGATTGTGTCTTTTTATAGGTTCAACATTCCATAAGCCTTGAAATGGAGCAAGGATGACACTAGCGAGGACAAACAAAATTTAAAAGATATTTCATTTATCTCTTGTTAGTTAATATTCTTAATGATTAAAACTTAGGCGAAGTTTTATATTCTGTCTTGTTTTGTTCTAGTTTCGGGGTGAAACTAGGGATATTTGTTTGTGTCTGCACTTACCGATTTTTCTGATAACAAAATTGGTGACCATACTGGGGATCGTTTTGTTTTGCCTAGTAGTCTTTCTTTCTTTCTTTGATTTCCTAGGTTCTGTTTTTTGAGTCACTTGGAGATCCAAATTGACTCTCTGATTGTTTAATTTCACTGGAAAACCTTCATGCTTTTTATTTTTTCCTTTTTTCCTTTGATAGTCGCACCCTGCTTTGAGAGACAGTGCGATGATCTAGGATCGACGCACCCTACCTTTAGACACAGTGCGACATCATCGCACTGTATTGGTCTATGGCCTGCGATGATCTAGGATTGTCACACTGTGCTGGCTGGTAGCCCACGACGATTTTGTCAAATTTTTTAGTTTTTGATGGTTTTCCCTGCCCAGATTTGTGATAAGTGTTTGGAGTGATTTGTTTGGTCTGATTACAGTTTGCTTGAAAATTTTGAATATGTTTTTAGCCATCTTTTCTTTGTTTTATCTTGTTTTCTTTTGAAAGATCTGATCTCTTGCTTTGAGTGTCTTTTAGTTACAAAGCATTGTTTTTTCTTTAGAATTGTTTGGTGAAAGAACTTATTTTTCTTTTATTGAATAGTTTGTGTTAAAAGAGAAATTTTGTTTGGGTTGTTTTGTTTTGTAGAGATTTTCTATTATTTTTAGCTATCTTTGAAACCAAAAAAAATAATTTCTTGCTTTGCAATAGATTGGGGGCATCTTTGCATTTGAAATAGAAAAATTGCATGGTTTTTGGCATTTTTGGTCTTGAAATATTAAAAACATTTACTCCTCATGGTCAGGTGGAGGCCAAGAATCATGTATTGGTGTACAGTCTCTTTGGCTCATTTCTTGAAGATCTTGATATTGATGAGTTTAATAAAATTTTGGGGCATTGTACATCTGGGAATGATAAACGCTTTCTCCTTCTCGTAGTATAGCTTTCATAGAAGTGAAATATTTGCATTCTCATTTCTTTGCATTGTTTAGATTCATTCAAAACATCATTTAGTCCATGCCATTTTCCTCTTGAGTAAACAATGACCTTAAAATAAAGCGCTTATAAAATTTGAATAGACATTTTTATTTTTTCTGGTAGTAAACCTACATTAGCTTAGAGTGTAGGGCTTTGGAATAGGTGTGAAAGATAACTTTCCAAATCTATAAACAAACATAGAATATTGAGTTAGGGAGCGGTAAATACACTTGCTACATTTTGTCCTGGGAATCCCTTCTAACACAAGGCTTGATCACGAGGTCGCATTAGGGCTGACAAAGTTACTCACCCTACTTTGTTGGTCTTAGTGTAGAGATTGCGCGTATTATTGGGGGTCACTTGAGAAGAAAATCCTATGGGGACCTTGTCAAGTTGATTTCGGGCTTAGATACCCTACCTTTGTGCGTGAATCGGACTATCAACTATTTCCCCATGCATCATTGTCATAATTGGTAAACTTAGTGGCCTATCACTTTAGGGTCTTTACACAAGGTCACTGTGAAGGGGCAAGTCTTCATGGTACTTGGAATCAACGTTGGCCAAACTTACTTGGGCTCCTTGGTGGGTAAACCCACATTTATGTGTGGGATATTGCACCGGGGTGTAAGTCCATTAAGCAAGTTGTCAACATAACTTTTCCACCTGCTCTATCTCAGCCCTTTCTTAAATTGTTCTCGTGACATTGGATTTCATCACCAACTAGTGTGTTCATTGTGAGAAGGTTTTGTTTGTTTGCTTGCTTTCTAGATTTTTACCGTGCGTTGTTTATTTTCCCTAGCATAATCTAGGTTGGATCTGTGTTTAATGGCATCAGTTCCCGTAACAACCAATGAAGGAACCCCTTTTCCAGGGGAACCTTTTGTTTTTCCTACTTACAAAAACGTTGGTCCTCCCTCATATCGCTACTTTAAGCCTTCTAGGTCTCACAATTGGATTACCAGTATGGTCATTTTCCACTCAGGTAATGCCGAATGTAGCTAGTGTTTCAGTTGTAAGAAATTCCCCCCAAGAACATCAACCTCATGTTCATCCTTCGCCTTCTTCACCAATAAGATCTCCTTCACCTTCTCCACTTGCAAGGTCTTCTTCTGTTTCATCTTCTTCGCTGAGTGAAAGCTCTGAATCTAGTAACTCGATGGATAAGAAGAAGAAGAAAAGGAATAATAAGAAGAATAAAAATAAGAAAGGGTCCAAACCTCCAATCACTGTTGGACATGTTGGAAAACCACCAGTTACTGATAATCGTGTTGGGAGTGTTGATGATGCCAAGATCACCCAAACTACCTGTAAGACCAAGTGCACTTGTAGGCTTTGTAAGGGTATCCATCTTCTTAAGGATTTCCCTGGTCCATCCAAGGTTATAGAAGCATGGTCCACACCCCCTCACCATCCCATGTCGTCAGCCTCTGAAAAACATGTTGACGACCTCCCGTCAACTAGTCAGGATACCGTTGGGAAGAAGAAAAGTAGAGTTAAGTTTCCTTGTAGGTTATGCAAAGGGAGTCATCAAACTCACCTTTTCTCTCGTATGGATGAAGCCTTGAAATTACTGGAAGACATGACTATTTCCCAACCTCAAATTCAAATTACTTATCGCAAGCTTACTCTCGACCCAATTGTAGTTGTTGGAATGATCAATCCAGTCCCTTTGTCGGTCAGTCCGGTTGATCAGGTAGTCAATTTGGTCACGTCCTTAGTTGAACCAGTTGACCAAGTGGTTGGCTCGATCCAATCCTTGGTCAATCCCACTCTCTCGTTAGAGAGTGAAACCCAAGCAGTCGATCCGTTTCCATTCATCGATCCCATTCTCCCCTTGGAGAATTAAACTCAAGTGGTCAATCTGATCTCATCATTAGTCGATCCTACTCTCCCACTAGATATTAAGTCTGATACTTCCCACATTTTTCTTGTTGATACAAAATCTACCATGCTGGGGGAATTTCTCCTTCTCCCGTGGAACCCCCTCCAATTAATGAGGCCATCCTCTTTGATTGGGGTGCGCTAACTGGACCTCATCGTCCCTCTCACATTCCTTTCAAGATTACAATATAGGTTTGTGGCTAGGACGTTCGTCAGACGTTGATAGATGAAGGTTCATCCATTAGTATTTTGTCCTCTATTGCTTGACAAGCTTTGGGTTATCCTCAACTTGTTCCAGTTACGCATAATTTTTTGGCTTTCAGCAAAAGAACCAATCAGCCTTTAGTGTCTCTTCCTCAGTTTCTCTTAACTTTGGGAGGGAAAAATATCTTTATTGATGTTATGGTAGTCCAGGACCCCTTGGATTTTGATTTACTCCTTGGGTGAGATTATGTCTATGCCATGAAATTTATTGTGTCCACTCTTTTTCATGTGATATCTTTCCCTCACGATG
The DNA here is from genome assembly GCA_032191745.1 of Picea mariana. Taxonomy (NCBI): domain Eukaryota; kingdom Viridiplantae; phylum Streptophyta; class Pinopsida; order Pinales; family Pinaceae; genus Picea; species Picea mariana. The sequence continues at coordinate 171,288 of JASDQU010736118.1, read as the reverse complement.
GAAGAATTGTGGTTATTGATCAACTTTGATTCATTGGTCCTGACTTGATTACCAACCTAGTGACCTCTCTAAAAAGTTCTTATATGCAGATGATATCGCCCCTACCATAAGTCAATTATGTGGTGTTGTCTCCCATACCTTCAACTACTGATGAATATGAGCCTCTCGATGTAAGCTCAGTCTCTTATGACATAGATCCGATAGTTTACATGGTGGTCTCTTCGATAAGGTTTTTAGAGAATGATCTCCTTTCCCCTGTCGCGACCCTCGACATGTGTTCCTTCCAGAGTGTGTTTATTTCATCGAGTGAAGATATCTTGGAAGCCATGACCGAGTTTTGTCCCTTGACATGGTGTCCTTCCAGATCACTGTCCTCTTGGAAGCCATGATCAAGAAGAGAATCCTTGAGCATGGTTTTTTTATTTCAATCTCATTAAAAAATGAAACCATCTTTGAGCATGGTTTTTTGATTTCAAGATCGTTAAAAAATGAAACAGAGGTTTGGGGATTGAACCTGGATTCTTGAGCATGGTTTTTTTATTTAAAGATAATTAAAAAATGAAACTAGCCTTGAGCATGGTTTTCTGATTTCAATCTCATTAAAAAATGAAACCATCTTTGAGCATGGTTTTATGATTCTAAGCTCGTTAAAAAAATGAAACCAACTGCAAGGATAGTTTTCGTGTCTCTGTAGCAACATCATTAAAAAATAAAATAGATCTTACGAGCATAGTTCTTGTTTCTTTGTCAATCTCGTTAAAAAATGAAATAGAGGTTCGAGGAGTGAACCTGGATTCACGAGCATAGTTATTGTTCCTGTGTCAAGCTCTTTAAAAAAATGAAATAGATTTTCCCCCTCTTCGATTGAGTCAAGTACTTTGTTACGTATAGTATTTGAAGCTTCTTTTCATCCTCCTATGTCATTGGATGAATCGAATCTTGGGGGGAAATGATCTTAGCCTCTAGACTTCATGTTGAAGTTAAACCACTAGCTTCTTAAGCTGGGGGCTAAGTACCAACCATCCCTGGATAATGCGTTGGGAAGTTGCAATCATAGTTTTCTATGGTTCAAGCTTCTATAAAAATGAAACCACCTTTCTCAAGAATAGTTTCCCCTGGTTCAAGCTTGTGTAAAGATGAAACCAAGTCCAAGCATATTTTTGGCTAGTTTTAAGCTTGTGTAAAAATAAAATCTATCCCAAGCATAGTTTTGTTTTGTTTTAAGCTTGTTTAAAAATGAAAACAATCCCAAGCATAGTTTTGTTTTGTTTTAAGCTTGCATAAAAATGAAAACAATCCTGAGCTTATTCTTTGTTCTTTCTCATGCTTGTAAATACCTGAGAATGTAACTGAGTAAACTTTTATCACTTTTTCGGACTCGTAAAGGTCATACGAAAAAGGAACCCCTTGGAGTTCCCTTTAAGATCTTTTCAGACTCTCTAGACATGAAAATATTGCCGAGCAATCTTGTTCTTTTCATGCTCGTTAAATTATTTGAAGAAAATGTTTGTTGAGTGGTAGATTATCTCTTTTTTGGTCTCACCAGACTATTTTACGAAAAATGACATTTTGGAGTTTCCTTTAAGTGTTTTTCAAACTCTCTAAAGATGAAAAACCCTTGAGTTTACTTTCTTTGGACTCATTAAACAAACATCAAAAGACCCATATGGGATCAAACCACTCCTTCTTAGGGTTCATTAAACATACTCTGAGGGACTCATCCAAATTATGAGCTTACAATTCAATCATATGTTATCCTCCTCAATCTTGTGTAAAAATAAAGAGGTACTTGCCAGAAATGGTGGGGGGGGGGGAATTGGGAAAGAAATGTGTCCAAACCTGTATTCTATGGAAGAGTCGCTTTTGAACATGACATCCTTTCACTCGCTTTGTGTCTAGGTTGGAAAATCCTCTTGTTTCTTGATCATACTCCTTTATAAGATTACATTTTGGTCTGTGATCCCTGTTGTTGAGTCAGTGTTGTTAAGACAATTGTTCTGTCATCAATATGTTCAAAGAGAAGTTCAACCCGTAAATCCTTCTATTGTGTCAACCATTTCTGCAGTCCTTAAGCCTTCTATTGTGTCAGCCATCCTTGAGTCAGTCCTAAATCACTTGTTACTTTGATATAATTCAAATCTTGTTACCCGTTTCATGTCATTGACGGGGGATACATTAAGGCCCTCCTGTGACGAGTCTTTTCCTGTCGACTTCAAATCATTATCCAAGAATTAGACTAAGAAACTAATTGGTACCTTGGAACTTGCATACTTCAATGGCAGGTTTACTCTCTTTCAACAATAGGTTTTCATTATTTACCCTTGATCGAGAGATTCCGCCAATTGTTTGACTTTAACTCATTAATTCAGATTCATTGGATTGTACTAGAGTACCTTGGGGGTCATTGCCATTAATGGTGATTTCCCTCACAGTTGTTAATGGTATACATTAATGACCAGTAATCGAGTGGTTTCTACCATGTTCGACTTCATCACATGTATTCACATGGTTAGATTCGTATTGTAGAGTGGTGGAGATGAAGACCCTGGATCTTTTCTGATAGATTCAAGTTGAGTTGGAGTATATTTAGACTGTATTGTTGCATAGATCCACAATGTATGTCTTGTGGCTATGTTCAAATTTGAGTCTTTAATGCATAGATCCATAATGTATTTTTGGTGGCTATGTTCATATTTGAGTCATAATGGCATGGATCCATAATGTATGTTTGGTGGCCATGACCTATCTTACTTGAAATGGATCTTTTCATGTTGGCATTTATGCTTTGAGTCATTTGTATTATGAGTATGGGAATTCCTACCTTAGTGATGATATATTATTGTACTATATTTCCTTGTTTGTTGGCAGGTTTCCGACCGACGTGTTCCTTGTTCCCTACACACACTCGACAAAGTATTTCAGCTATCACTCTATTCTAAATTCCTACTTTGGGGGGATATCTGTTACACATTATTTTATTCACCCCTATGATCGTTAATGATTTAAACCTATCTTTTTTCTTTAGAAGGATCAATGGCATGAATCCCTGAAGAAGAATGAAGATATATTTTCCCAGAGAGATGGAATTATACTTTTCCTTTGTCAAAAACCTTAGAAAAAGGGATCGTCACACCTTTATTATTGTTAAGGGTGAGACGATATAGGATCGTCATAGGTTGCACCATAGTGGCCTGAAACGTTGTTGCAATTTTCTCAATGTTAAGGGTGCGATGATTTTCGTACGAAGTAAAAAGAACATCTTCTCGATTCTTCTAGAAGAGAAACTTCAAGGGTGAGTTGGCCTCCGATCAGTTTGGATATGAGTCACATCCCTAATATCATAGGATCATCCTAAACTCCTCACCCTATCCTTTTCAGCTTATAAAAGGAGAAGAGTTCTCACGGGGAAAGTTGGATTGAGTTGGCTAGTGCATAGTTGGAAATTTCATTAATTTTGTAGCTTGGAGTTTTCAGAGCTTGTATGTTGGCTTTAAGCTTCGCTTTGTTAAGATAGATTGTTGATATCAGAATTCATGGAGCAGAAGTGTGTGGGAAGAAAGGAACTATTGGAAGGGACCTTACAACATCAAGGCATCCGTTGTCTTCTCCTTTTCATATCTTTAATACAGTGATATATTTCTTTCCCATAAAATTGGTCTTATTTTATTGTATGACTCCTTGATCACATATACAGGTTTTTTGAATATACGTTGTTTCTTTCACTTTATTGGCTTGTGTCATTTTACAGGTTCAACATCCCATAAGCCTTGAAATGGAGTGAGGATGACACTAGTGAGGACAAATGACATTTAAAAGGTATGTCATTTATCTCTTGTTAGTTGGTATGCTTAATGATTAATACTTAGGGGAAGTTTTATATTTTTTCTTGCTTTGTTCTAGTTTTGGGGTGAAACTAGGGAGATATGTTTGTGTCCGCACTTATCGATTTTTTCGATAACAACCTTGCATAGGAATGTCTGCAACCCTCATGCTAGGGATTCCCATAGCTACAAACTTATTGATGACCTCGCTTAATCACCCACTTCCATGTCAGTTATGGAAGTACTTCAAACATGCCCTTCCCAACGAAAGGAATTAATTTCACAATTGGAGGCATTAGATCCAACATACACTTGTCTAATCACATTTGAATTAGATAGAGCAGAACCCCAAATTCCATCGTTAGTAGCATTCCAAATTCCTGTCAAAATCCAGAATATCATGGTTCATCGTTGCATCATAGATGAAGGAGAATCCACATGCATCATGTCCAAATTAGTTTGGCAACAATTTGGTTCACGTGAGTGTATCCCATCCACCATCATGCTTCGAGCTTATGATGGTCACCCATCCCAATCGGAAGGCCTGTATCAAAATGTTCTGGTCGAGTTGGGGGGGGAAATAATTCTCATCGACATAGAAGTCATCGATGCCCAATTGGATTACAATATCCTATTCGGACGAAGCTACATGTATGCCATGTAGGCTATATCTTTCTCAGTCTTTCGTACCATGATATTCCCCCACAATGGGAAAATTGTTACCATTGATCAATTGACCCACCATGAACCCAACCAATGAGGACACACTGATAACATGCTGCCACTGATCCGCTCTAGCATTGACTTAGTCCCAATGATATATATTAGACCATGGCTATTTTAGGACCCATATTTGATTGGTAATTACCCAGGATTCCCACCCCCCACTACAGTCGCTATGTGCATCGTTATGGCCAATGGAGTTGAGATTCCTAACCCCCCATTCATGGATAAATCACCAGAATCCACTACCCTTCCCACCTTGATACTTCCTGATGAACTCCCCATATAGAATCATCACGACGGAACATCGAAGAACTCACCATCCATGGGTCAAATCCCCGTTTGGTGGATGGTCCCATGGGCCATCACCCAAATTCCTTTCGTTTACCGCCCCTCTGGAGTAACAACATACCAAATTGCTGCCACCCCCACTTTACCTAACATGGTCATTTCCATCCCTATATGGTATCTAGAACCACAATATATGGTACTGGTTTTATCCCTTCCACCACAATCTACAACCCCATTATCGTGCTTAGTGGCTCACCCAACCACTCACCCAACCGGTCACATAGTTGGAGGTAATATTACCACTGCAAGACAACCTACCTTTAGAACAAGGGGCATCGCCACCAACCAATGAGGCACATGTAAAAAGAAGGAACCCTCCCTCCCTTCCCCACCCCGCATACCACCTCCATGCTCCTTGTGAAACACCATTGGACACCCTACCAATCTCTTCCCCACTTTACTCGAGTTATGAATCTCATTCCAAAAACCATAAGTACACCACTACTACCCACGCCAATAGCACTACTAGCCTCAACAGAACCTTCCTCATCCAAACCTCCTAGTTTGAGAACCAAGCATGCTTGCACCAATTTTTCTCGACACAACCATTATACACACCACCGCCCAACCCTCCTTCAGTTTCGGGACACTCTGGCAGCAGTGCGTCAGACCACATTACCTAAATAATCCCAAACCATCTCATTGCTACAACTAGTTACTGCCATTCTATATGTTTCTATGTTAGTAAACGAGCACATGTGGTGCCCTTGTGCACTATGCTACCAGATGGACCATTACACATATTGATGTCCACTCATCATCGAGGGATGCACACACTGGAGGGAATCCCTCCTTCTCGTTCCACCAAGTGTATCATACTCGATGCACATGATCATAAAAAATCACCATCCAAACAGTTAGGACATGACCAATTCCAGTCCATTGACCCCTATGACCATTCCACGACGACGCGAGGACTTCCTGCCAATCCCCCCAACTCCCCTGTAACATCGGTTTATGATATTCCCCCTCCTCCATACCATAATACATCTAGTTCCCACATGGATATTTGGTTCATGACATCTACTGACAACTCCTCATCATCTCCCATAGGTCCATCTATCTTAGGAACAAATAACGGTATCCAACCTTTACAAACTACACCCATGAATCTTGACACCCCAGTCACAACAATTACATACTCCTTGAAAATAGAAGGCTGACTTGTTATGCTATGCGAGCACCCTCTACTTCATTAAAATAAACTTTACAGGACCTTGCTTCATGTGTATAAATATGTAAGATAAAACTTATGTGTTAAGTTCATGTATCTTCTTGTAAATGCTTATGTGTGAGCAAATGTTCTTTTAGATGGTTAAATATGTACTTGAAATAAATACACAACAACATAACTTGCAGCAAATAAACCATCAAACTCAAAACAATCACAACATGATAAAGGAGTTCAACCCCCTCCGGGCTACATCTCCTTGAGCCTCCATAATGGACTTGGCTCTCTGGGATTAATTAGTCAAAATTTCTTTTACAAGATGCTTCTCAACTCCAATGGAAAAATAGACAGTACCATTGAGATCAGAACACATAAAAACCCCAAAAATGACTAATAGAACACTGAAAACGGATCATGGCTCATCCGAGCATGACCTCTTCTACATGTGGCCATAAGCTTCCCTGAGCTTCTCTGTGGAAAAAACACCTATAAAAGTCCTCAACAGCCTCTGAAACCTATCCCAATGTGTTCAGAGCATATCAATTAGCCAAAAATGATTATTCAATCACAGAAAACAAATATAGGCTCACCAAACCATGTCCTTGATCAATGAGGGCTTCAAGCTCCTTAAATCTTGCTGAAACTTCAATGGTGAAAAACTTGTAGAAGAAGTCTTCAAATGGACTTGAAAATAGCACCAATGGATCCATCATGTCCAAAAACCCCTAGCTGGGCTTTTATGACACCTCAATCGGCCAAAAGATGAAGAAGTTAGGCCTCCTCCATTTTCCTCCTTCAAGCTTTCTGAAACTGGCTCTACAAAACGCACCTCTGTGTGCATGAACCAAGAACACGCTCCAAAATGCACGTTAAAACCTAGCACCAAGCGGTTCCGAAAAATGGTCCAAACTGTAGGACGATTAGGGCACCTCCAGCCCCCAACCGCCTAGCTCTCGGGCATATGCGGTCCATGTGACCACGTGTTAGGGCTAAAAGGCTAACGGTTTTAAAACTGTTGAAATCCCATTCCGCGCTCTGGTTATGGTCATATGGTACACAGTTACATGACCATTGGCTAACAGTCATAACCAACTCCCGCACGTGCATGGCCAAGGGTCATATGGCTATTGGCATATAGCCATGGGTTAAAACCGTTCAAACTATATAAAAAAACCCACGCGCAATATAATATAACACGGTTATATAATTTGAAACCCGCGCATATTTAACGGCCGGCTATACCATATGGTCACATATAACATTCAAAATGACCACGGGCCAGGGCTAAGCCCCGGCCGGACCCCCAACCAATTATACACATATGTTAACTTAAATAAATTAACCTCGCGTACATGTTAAGAAACAAACGGCGGTGTAATGGTTAACGGAGGTGGGTGAAGACTTGGGCGGAGATGGAGGTCACCGGTTCGAATCCGGTCGGTGACATACAAATTTTTTTACATGTAAACCCAACATCAAATCACGGGGTGCCACGTGGCAGCCCTTGACTGGGCCACGTGGCACCTTACCATTCGCCCAAATGATGCCACGTTTCAAACACCGATTGGTCCACGTGCCAGACACGTCACTTTACCGTACTGCCTAGTCGATCTTGCCACATCATCACCGTACGGTCAAGTCACCTGCTGCGTCAGCCTGCCACGTCAGCCACTGACGTCACCCGTGCCATGTGTCACCCTTCCAGTGGTGACACGTGTCACCTTCGGATTGGCCCAACTGTGCGCCAAAAAGTCCAAAACTGCATGCCACGTGCCACTCCCTGAAGCTACCACGTGTCCTGTACAGACCTGCCACATGTCCTATACGGACCTACCACGTGTCCTGTATGGACTGTACGGACAGGTACAGTCAGCATCTAAAAATTTTGCCTGTTTGGCTTGGCGGACAGATCGCGATATCTTCTCCATACGGACTCCGTTTGAGAAAGTAAATATACCGCCGGAATTAGGAAGACGAGATGGACGCAATGGCACTATTTTTGTCGCATTCCGAGCACTTTGAAAATTGAGCAAAATTTGATCCCCTGGTCTAGATTTTGATCACACCTTCCCACTGAAAGGATTTTGGACCCACAAAAGCTTATCTGTCTGCTTTCAAGTTATATCAAAATCTTTTCGACAATCACCTGAATACGTTGATATGCC